>WAAF01017812.1:32657-44462 GCA_013400475.1 Tricholaema leucomelas
AGGAGAAAGTTCTGCACTGAGAGAGTCATTGGACACTGGAATGGGCTGCCCAGGGAGGTGGTGGAGTCGCCGTCCCTGGAGCTGTTCAAGGCAGGATTGGACGTGGCACTTGGTGCCATGGTCTGGCCTTGAGCTCTGTGCTAACAGCTTGGACTTGGTGATCTGTGAGGTCTCTTCCAACCCTGATGATACTGTGAGACTGTGATGCTGTGAGAAGGGCAACAGAGATGGAGAAGGGTCTGGAGAACAGGGCCGGGGGGGGAGCAGCTGAGGGAGCTGGAGGTATTCAGCCTGGAGAAGTGGAGGCTGAAGAAGGCCTCATTGCTCTCTACAGCTCCCTGAGAGGAGGCTGTGGCCAGGTGGGGGTCAGGCTCTTTTCCCAAGAACCAAGGCACAAGAGGAAATGACCTCAGACTGCCCCAGGAGGAAGTTCAGGTTGGACACAAGGAACAATTTTTTCCCCAGAAGGGCTGTCAAGGCCTGGCCCAGGCTGCCCAGGACAGTGCTGGAGTGTCAAAGCCCTGGAGATGAGGTGCTGAGAGCCATGGGTTGGGGGTGCCCTGGCACTGCTGGGGTAAGGCTTGGACCTCTGCTGTGACAGGAGACTGAGGCAGTTGGGGCTCTTCAGTCCGGAGAGAAGGCTCTGAGGAGACCTTGTTCTGGCCTACCAGTATCTTAAGGGGCCACAGGAAAGCTGGGGAGGGACTTTGAGGCTGTCAGGGAGTGACAGGACTGGGGGGAATGGAACAAAGCTGGAAATGGGGAGATTCAGACTGGATTTGAGGAAGAAGCTCTTCAGTGTTAGGGTGGTGAGAGCCTGGCAGGGGTTGCCCAAGGAGGTGGTGGAAGCCTCATCCCTGAAGGTGTTTAAGGCCAGGCTGGATGAGGCTCTGGCCAGCCTGATCTAGTGTGAGATGTCCCTGCCCATGGCAGGGGGGTTGGAACTGGATGATGTTTGTGGTCCCTTCCAACCCTGACTGATTCTGTGATCTGGAAGGTCTCTTCCAACCATAGAATTGTTCAAACTCTGTGATTCTCTGATGGAGCCTCAGTGACCAACAGCTTCAACCAGTGCTCAGCTTGTACTCAGCAAGGAGCTGTCCCCCACAGCCCCAGGACACAGGATGGCTTTACCCCCACTGCCTTTGTTCCAAGGACCACTCCACCTGCAGTGAAACAACAGAGCTCTGCAAGTCAAATGCTCTGGCTTCACACAGAGTCAACAAAACACCAGGAGAGCAGCAGACAGCTGCTTCCAACACCTCAGCTTTGAGCAGAGCTGCCCTCAAGCATCCTCCTCCTCAGTGGGAGCTGGGAAAGGTGAGCTTCACATCTCCGTGCTGATGTGGGAAGAGAAGCAGCACTAACGCTGGAGCAGCCCAGAAGCTGCCTCCTGTGCTCTTCCCTACCAGCAGCACTTGAAAACCTCTCACTCAAGACAGGAGACAAATCTGCTTCTCCCCAGGTCGCAGCACTGCACCCTCAGCTTTGAGCTCTGCAGCCAGCAACCTGCCTGGCTCACAGTGTGGCACTGGATCATGGAATTGGTTTGGTTGGAAAAGATCTCTGAGGTCATCCAGTCCAACCAGTGTCTAACTCTTACCAAGGCTGCTGCCAAACCAAGCCCCTCAGCACCACATCTCTGCCTCTCAAACACCACCAGGGATGGGGATTCAAACACTTCCCTAAGCAGCCTGTGCCAGACTTGAGAAGTTTCTTCTAATGCACAACCTAAACCTCCCCTGGTGCAACCTGAGGCCATTTCCTCTCATCCCATCACTTCTAACTAGGGAGAAGAGACCAAGCCTGCCTAGCTCCAACCTCCCTTCAGGGAGTTGTAGAGAATGATAAAGTTTCTCTTCACCCTCCTTTTCTCCAGGCTAAACAACCCCAGGTCCCTCAGTAGCTCCTCACCAGTCCTGCTCTTCAGACCCTTCACCAGCTTGGCTGCCTTTCTATGGAGCCACTCCAGCACCTCAATGTCTCTTTCACCGAGAGTCCCAAAGCTGCACCTGCTGAGGATAGGAACACAATCCCTGCCCTGGTCCTGGTGGCCACAGGATTGCTGATCCAGGCCAGGACACTGCTTGCCTTCTTGGGCACCTGGGCACAGTGCTGGCTCATGCCCAGCTGTTGATCAACTAGAACGAGTTCAAGAGAGGCTACTGGGATGGTAGGAGCTGGCAGCAAGGCTCTTGCTGAGATCCATCCACTCCCAACTGCTACAAGGTTCAGCTGTACAAAGCTGCCTTGCACCAGCTTCTCAGGCCCAACCAAAGCAGGTTCTTGGTGCACAGCAGAGTCCCCCAAGCAGGAGAGAACCTACATTTAGAAGGGAAAAAGAAAAAGCCACATGCAGCACACTGCAGAACTGATCCTGCCACTGACCTGCTCAACAGCTGCCCAAGGGCTGAGCAGAAGGCAGGTTGAAGGCAGCAGCTAGAAGCTGTCTCTGCAGGTGGAAATGCAGGGGTAGGCAGGCTCAAAGTTCCCAGAGATTTCTCCTTCCCACCACTGCAGCTGTCAGCTATTTTTAGGATTTTAGGGGGTATTTTTAAGTAGAAGCAATGTTTGGTAAAGGGCTGTGATTGGCAGCTCTGGAGAAGTGATGAGCAGCAGCTCTGGAAAATGAAGCCTGCTGCTCACCTTCACAGAAAGCACTTCCAGGAGCTACTACGAACCCAAATTCCTGAGCAGAGCCATTCCCATCCTGCAGCTGCAATCAAGGCTACAACAATCTAGAACTGTCCTAAAGCAAGTAATTAATGTCCCAGTTCAGTCCTCAATCTCTTTCAATTAGCTCAAGAGGTTCATTTGTATCACTGTTACTCTTTTAACCAAACCCCACAGGTCAAGAGAGGTTAGTTACAGCCTCAGCCAGGCAGCAGCACAGCAGCTGCAGCTTCCTAACCCCACCAAAGCACAGCTGCAGCTCACAGGAGACCTCACCTCTGGAAAGCTGTCACTTGAAAGCAGTGAACAAGCCACTGCAGCACCTCCATCCATCAAAGAAATTCCACTGGCTAAACCCAAATCATCTGCAGCAAAAGCTACAACCACAGAGTCACTGAAGGACAGGGGCAGGGACCTCTGGAGATCCTCCAGTCCAACCCCTGCTGCAGCAGGGCACCCACAGCAGCCTGCCCAGCGTCACAATGGCATGGAGGGGGGGGAGGGTGGTTGGAAGATCTCCAGAGGAGACTTCACAGCTTTCTGAACAGCCTGCTCCAGGGCTCTGCTACCCTCACAGTGAAGAAGTTTCTCCTCATGTTGAGGTGGAACTTTCTATGTTCCAGTTTGTGCCCCTTACCCCTCGTCCTGCCACTGGGCACTACTGAACAAAGCCTGGCCCCATCCTCCTGCCACTCACCCTAGAAGTATTGATCAGCACTGAGAAGATTCCCTCTCAGTCTTCTCTTCTCCAGGCTAAAACACCCAAGTCCCTCAGCTTTTCTTCACAAGAGAGATGTTCCATTCCCCTCAGCATCTTCATAACCTTTTCATGTACCCTCTCAAACAGTTCCATGTCCTCCCCAAGCTGGGGAACCCAGTACTGGACCCAGTACTCCAGATGAGGTCTCCCTAGAGCAGAGCAGAGGAGGAGGAGAACCTCTCTCGACTTGCTGGCCACACTATCCTTAGTGCACTCCAGGATGCCCTTGACCTTCCTGGCCACAAGGGCACGTTGCTGGCTCATGGTCACACTGCTGTTCCCCAGCACTCTCAGGTCCTCTTCCCCAGAGCTGCCTTCCAGCAGTTCCCCTTCACCTGTGCTGGGGATTGTCCCTGCCCAGGGGCAGGACCCTACACAGGCCCTGGTTGAACTTCATGAGGTTCCCTCTGCCCAGCTCTCCAGCCTGGCCAGGTCACCCTGGATGGCAGCACAGCCTGATGGGTGTCAGCCTGTCAGGGAACGACTTTCCCTTGGTGAATCCATGTTGACTGCGTCTGACAGCCTTCTTTTCCTCCACATGCCTTGGGATGTGCCCCAGTGAGGTACATCTTGCTCGGGCCAGAAACTGCACAGCCTCAGGAGGTTCCCCGTTAGGTTTAAGCAGCATCAGATTATTCTCTCCCCTTGGAGATGGAAATCTCAGTCCCTGCCTGGTGGCAGCATCTTAGTGAGCAGCTGCACCTGGTGACAACCCTACTGACCCTCCTAGTCTGCTCCAGCTGAGAAAGCAGTCAGAAAGGGAAGGTGGCAGTGGCTTTCCCAGAGGACAAAGGAGTCTCCAGGACATGCTGGCACAACTACTTCTGCACCTCCTGTCCCACCTGCGGTTGTAACTCCACCACTTCACCATCTGCTTCAACCACTGCCCCAAACCTCTGCAGAAACCAAGCTGTGGCATTCCCTTTCCTCATGCCCCAGCTTCAGCACAGGCCTCCAGAGAGCACACACAGTTGGTTTCCTAACCTTGCCCAGGCCATTTGCTTCCACTTAGAACAGACTCTCTGCAGTTTGCTGTTCCCTCTGACACACTTTGCCTTTGCTCCTTCACAGCCCTGGGTTTGATGGCTTTACCCTTGCCGTCTGCAGTCACTTCACCTTCCCCTTGCACACCTCACCAGCTGGCTGCTCTCACAGCAAACTCAGGACCTTTATGCTTGTCTACAACTTCAGCTTAACCCCAAAACTTCTCCAAGTTGTGCAACATGAAGACAGCACCACAGAATCACACAATGGTAGGGGCTGGAGATCATCCAGTCCAGGGCAGAGCAGGGTCACCCAAGGCAGGTTCCAGAGGAACACATCAAGATGGATCTTGAAAGTCTTCAGAGAAGAAGACTCCACAACCTCTCTGGGCAGCCTGCTCCAGGCCTCCAGCACCCTCACACCAACCAAGTTTCTCCTCATGTTGAGCTGGAACCTCCTGGTTCCAGCTTGTACCCAATGTTCCTGGTCCTGGCACTGGGCACCTTCATCCTGACC
The DNA here is from genome assembly GCA_013400475.1 of Tricholaema leucomelas. Classification (NCBI taxonomy): domain Eukaryota; kingdom Metazoa; phylum Chordata; class Aves; order Piciformes; family Lybiidae; genus Tricholaema lacrymosa; species Tricholaema leucomelas. The sequence goes on from WAAF01017812.1 coordinate 37,591, forward strand.
CCCACCCCTCAGGTCTTTACAGACCTGATCAGATCCCCTCTCAGCCTTCTCTTTTCCAGACTAACCAGCCCCAGGGCTCTCAGCCTTTCTTCATAGCAGAGATGTTCCAGTCCCTTCATCATCCTCACAGCCTCTGTTGGACTCTCTCCAGTAATTCCCTGCCTCTCTTGAGTGCTGACTACAATTCATTGAGTGTTTCACCAGTGCTATGTACAATCCTAGCATGCTGCTTGATGTTGGCTGCCATCATGTACCCAGGAACTCTCCTCTCAGGCTTCTGCACCCCAGCAGCAGAGCCACACATTTATCCACAGCCTCCTGTGCTGATTTCTCCTGCTTCAAACAGACAGGAGCAAAGCCTTGTTCAGTTATCTCTGCAGAAGCAAACAGCAGAGTGCAAAGGGCACTCACACAACACAGGCACCTGAAACTGCAGTTAATGGATTTGAGGTCAATTAGAGTAATGGGCACTTGCAGCAGGGTTCATTTGTCCTGTTCCAATTCCTTACTGTAGGAAAAAATGTGTTAGAAGGGCTTGTTTTGATCCATGGATTCTAAAAGTTGTCCACACTAAGAAATCAGAGGTAGACATCTAGAGCTGGGTGAGATGAATCACAGAATGGGTTGGGTTGGAAGGGACTTTAAAGATCATCCAGTTCCAACATCCCTGTCATGGGCAGGGACACCTCCCACCAGCCCAGGGTGCTCAAGGCCTCATCCAGCCTGGTGCTGAACACCTCCAGGGAAGTTTGGGGGGCACAGAAGCACAGAATGTGATCTTTGATCACATTCTGTGCTTCTGTGCCCCCCAAACTTCCCTGGGCAACCTGTGCCAGTATCTCCCCACCCTCACTCTCAAGAATTTCTGCCTACTGTCCAATCTACAGCTCAAATCCTTTCCCTCTCATCCTATCACTACAACCCCTCTAAGAAGTCCCTCCCCATGAGCAGCACCTTTGTTTCCAGCACTGCTCCAGAAGCAAGTCACTGTCCCAAGCTCAGCTGAACTAAAAAATCACAGCAGGGTCAGTGTCCAAAAGGCTCAAACACAGATCAATGAAGCAGCCAAGTCAAAACAACAAAGACTGGACAGTGGACACCAAGTGAGTGCTTCAGAATCAAGATAAAACCATGACCTTGACCAGCTGCTGTCTTGAGCCCTCACAGCACTTCCCATGGACTGCTCCAGCACCAAAATTTCAGTGTGATTAAACCTTCTGCTGGCCTTAAAAGCACACAGACATCACCACCTCACACCCTACATTATTGTTGTGCACAGTTAGAAGTCACCAAGGCTGAGCTCTGGCCAACTGCCTTTGTGTGGATGGGATGTATCAGCTCCTAGGATGCTTGAGGGGAAAGGTGCTCCAGAAAGGCAACAGCTTCTTCAGCACAGGGAGCAACACTAAACTGAGTACAACATAACAACCACACTGCCCTGGGCTCTCCAGGACACAAGGACAGGAGCATCTGAGTTGTTCAGCCTGGAGAAGAGAGGGCTCTGGGAAGACCCTGGAGCTGCAGTCTGATATCTGAAGGGGACCTAGAGGAAGGCTGGGGAGGGACTGTTTGGAAGGGCCCATGGGGAAAGGAGCAGGGGAGATTTAGATTGGACATCAGGAGGAAGTTCTGCACAATGAGAGGGGTGAGATACTGGAACAGGTTGCCCTGGGATGTAGTTGAGGACCCATCCCTGGAGACACTCAAGGACAGACTTAGTGGGGTCCTTAGCAACCTGATCTAGCTGCAGATGTCTCTGCTGACTCCAGTGGGGTTGGACAAGATCATCTTTGGGGATCTCTCCCAACCCAATGCATTCTGTGACTCTGTGACTCCAATCAGAAATCAGGGAACAGAGAACAGAGACCTTCACTCTGCTGCTGTCCTCTCACACACACAATAGAAGGACTGTCAGGTCTTGCTCGTGTGAAGCTGGACAAGGACCTGCTGATGTCATGTTTCAGAAGATAAATCACTTCATTGAGAAAGAAGCTGCTGGTGAGGAAGGATTTGGGGGGGACACACAAAAACTTTCCAATCTGAACCGAGGCTGAGAGATTGTTTAAAGCAAACAAAGAGAAACTTCTCACCCCAAACAGAACAAAACTGCACACACACACTGAAGGGTCATCAACTGTCCAAGACACCAGCAACCTCCTGGGATACTGAGCCAAGTAACAGGAGATGAATGTTCCATGTTGTTTACCTTGCTCTTTAGGTTCTCTCTGTCTCTGAGAGAACATTTCCTGCCAGGACTTGCTTTTCCTTCTGTGCCACAATATCAGGGGACTGAACTCATTTGGCTCCACCTATCTCTTAGCATTACTTCAGTGACTTATTTCAGGCTCACCTTCTGCCTGCCCGGTCTTGGCCAGCAGTGACCCCAGCTCCAGGATGCTCTGCTCTTTGACTTGCACCGCTTCTTCATCATTTTCCTGGACATCACGTTTCACTAGGAGAAGAGTGGAAAAGTCACCTTCAGTGCTGCCTCACTTCAAAGATAATCATCCCCAGGCAGCTCCTGGAAAGGCACCAAAACAACTAACTGCTGTTAACAGGCAATAGTGAACTCAGCTTGGCTGTGAGATCTGGAAAGCAGATTACCAGGCAAGTTTAAATGCAGCTTACAGACAGTGCCTCAGCTACACCTCACCAAGGTTCTAAGCCAGCTGAGACGCCTGCATGCTCCAGCTTGACTCTTGTTTCAGCTCTGAAGCAGTCCCACTAAGCTTGTCCAGCCCTTTGAACCACCCCCCACCAACAGACCCCCTCCTGCCAAAGCCACAAGCCAAGCAGAAGGATTTAATGTGCTTTCCAGGGGTGAGATGTCAGCTGCTGCTGGTTTGTGTGTCAAGTTGGGATCCTGTGGTGAAACTGCAGGAGGAAGCCAGCAGCTCTGGAGCTGGGTAGGTCTGCCCTGGCCTGGAGCAGGCGTCCCAACCGCCGCCGGAGTCAGGGCTCCTGCCCACACGGAGCTCTGACAACCTAATCACCACTCTGTGTGCCAGCATGAGCAGCTCCAGCCCTGCCACACACCTCGGAGCCACTGACACACAGCAGCACCAAACTCCTGTTTACACAGCGCTGACTGCTTGTAAGTTAGCCACAAAGCAATCCCCCTTCCTCCCTGCCAACTACCACCCTGCAAATCATAGAATCAGCCAGGCCAGAAGAGAGCTCCAAGCTCCTCCAGCCCAACCTAGCACCCAGCCCTGCCCAATCACCCAGACCATGGCACTAAGTGCCCCAGCCAGGCTTGGCTTCAACACCTCCAGCCACAGCCACTCCACCCCCTCCCTGGGCAGCCCATTCCAATGCCAATCACTCTCTCTGCCAACAACTTCCTCCTAACATCCAGCCCGAACCTGCCCTGGCACAGCTTCAGGCTGTGTCCCCTTCTTCTGTCCCTGGCTGCCTGGCAGCAGAGCCCAACCCCACCTGGCTACAACCTCCTTCTATTCGTCTCCACCACCCCCAGCGGGGCAGAGTTTGTCCACATAGTCAAAATCCACTGCCCAGCGCTGGAGGGAAAGGAAATCCTCTCCTCTGCTCCTGCAGCTCTCAGTCCCCACGACCGAACACGTGTGGTAGCAACAGCAAAGGAGCTTTGCTCTTCAGCAGCAAGGATGGACTGCTCCAGCTGAGAGCACCCAGCAACAGGAGCTACCTTCCGACTGAGCCTGCCTGGCCGGGGAGCCGCAGGTGGGTCGAGAGGCTGGAGAGCACCAACTACTAATGAACCAGAGAAACCCCAAGAGGGGCAAGCAGCTTCCCCTGACCTCACAGCAACTGCGATGCCAGGGTCTAGCAGGGACACAGGGACAGGTTTCGCGTGCCTGACAAGAGAGGTGACAGCAGGTCACGAAGTCCTTTCAGACACCACCAACCAGCCCCTGAGCCACGAATCCTTCTTTTGTACACCAGTCCCTGCCTGCCTCGACCCCCCAAAACGAGGGACAGCCACCTCCTGCCTACAAGCCTCTTCAGAACACCGACACAGACCCAGGGCAGCCCGAGGAGGTAACGGCTACAGCCAGCACCTGTCTGGGAAGCAGCAGGAGTTGAAGCCGCAGACAAAGCACACAGCACAACTCCGCCAAACTTTCCCGGCGGCGCCGAGAAGGTGACTTCGGCACCGGCTCTGTTCTCGCATCAGCACAGCAAACGGCACTCCGGCAGAGTTTGCTCAGCCGTCAGGACTCGCAGCAGGCTGCCGCAACACGCAGCCTAACACCACGACCGGCAAACCTCAGCAGCGAAGAGCCGGGACCGGCAGAGCCTGCCCGCACGGCCCCGTACCCGCCGCTACCAGAGCGCTAAGGCGGGCAAGCTGACACGCCGCTGCCTCTGCCCGCACCCGGGGAAACACGGCGTTAGATGCGGAGGAAAAGCCGGCCCGAGCCGCGGGGCTCCGCTGACAGACTCCTCGAGCACGGCTCCACGACGGCCGCCCGCAAAGCCCCGGTAACTCCCTCTCACTCGGGCCCGCGGAGCCCTCCCCGGCGGCGGGCAGCAACCCGGCCCCGGCCCGACAGCCCGCGGTGCGGGTGGAGAACCTGTGCCGGTGTAGAAGGCCGGGCCGGGGCCGGTGGAGCGGGCCCAGGCCTCGCTCCCGTCCGGCTCGCACGGTGAGTCAGCAGCCGGCAGCGGTGGAGGGCGGAAGGCAGCGGCGGGCGGTCGGGGGCGGTCAGCGGGGAGGGGGCGGGCGGTGGTGCCTCACCTATGGAGTGGAGGATGCCGATGGAAGCCTCGCGATCGGTGGAGAGCAGGGACTGGGCGCGCTGGAACTCCAGCACCGCCGCTGCCGCCATCTTACCGCTCCCTCACTCCCTCCTCACTGCCAGCCCGGAAGCGGGCAGCCGAGGCCACGCCCCCTTCCGGCCGCGGGGCATGGCGGGACCTGCAGTCCCCGGGCGGGCGGGCGCGGGGCGGGGCAGGGGCAGGAGGGCGGGGCCTGGTGAGGGGGCGGGGCTTGGTGCATAGGGCGGTGCGGGGGCGTGGTCTGAGGCGGGGGCGTGGTCAGCGGGGGTGTGGTCTGGGCTGGCAGAGGCGCACGTGGCGGGCGGGGGCCCGCGGCGGGGCGGAGCAGAGGCCAAGTGCGGGGTCCTGGGCAGCGGGCAGCAGCGGGGGGCACCCGCGGGACGCGCTGTGGCCGTGGGCAGCTGGCGTGGGGTGGCGTGTCCCGTGGGGTGGCGTGTCCCGTGGGGTGGCGCGTCCCGTGGGATCAGTCGCCCCCGACCGGGCTGGAGAGTGACCCCCGGTGGCCTCTCATGTCACCCCGTCAAGAGCCACAACACAGGGGGTCCTGCTCCAGCCAGGCTGGAGTGTGTCCCCCTGGGTCACCCCCATCAGCAGCTATGTCCCATGGGATCCTGCTTCCCGTGGTCCTCCAGCCCAGCCAGGCTGGATTGCGTCCTGCTGGTGTCACTCCATCAACAGCCGTGGCCCAAAGGATTCCACTCCCCATGGCCTCCCAAGCACCCAGGAAGAGGGGAAACCCTCAGCAGAGGCACACCGTGGCAGGGCCCAGTGTCCTTTGTCCCCATCCTGCTAGGATGCTGCTGGATCTGCTCTCCCAGGCAGCACAGGGTAGGACAGGCCCGTGCTGAGGTATTGTCCCCATGTTCACACCTCCCCTGCCCGCTCCTGCCCCTGCCTGGCAGCGCTGCCAGAGCCTGGGGCACAGGCTGGGTGGGCTGCAGGAACACCCAGCTCACCCCCATGGTTTGACCCAAAGCAGTCCACCCACATCACCACTGACCCCTGCCACAGCCCACCTCATCCCTTCTTCTATCCCTGCCTTGGTCCCAGACTAGCTGGGATGAGCATCCCCACAGAGCAGCCACTGGAAAAACAAATCTAATACCTCCAAGGTTCAATTTTACATCAGATGAGGACCAAAACCAAGCCCCCAGACTGGCAGGGAGGCTCCAATCCACAGCATTCCATTGCTCCCAGGAAACCCCAGCATGGCAAAGCCACCCAGGCAGTTCCAGCCCTGGGGCTGAGCTGTGCTTTGTTGTGGGGAGGTGGCACTGAAAGCAGTGACTTACTCTGTCTCTTATGAGCCAAGCTTCACACCAGCTTCATACCCAACAGATGGCATCTGGGCAGGACTGGGATATTAGGAGGTGCCAGGGACTGTGGCTGAGACACCTTGGTGGGCTGAAGAGGTTAAATCCTGCCCTCCCAGGGAGCTGAGGTGAGGTTCCTATGAAAATAGGAACTGGGAGAGCCTGGGGGAGGTATTGGGAGGGAAGAAATTGGTGGAGATGGGTCTGGGGTTTTGACAGAGGATCTGGACAGGACCAGCCTCTCCTCCAAGCTGTGCCAGGGGACAGTGTGGAGGGGCCACCCAGCCCCATATACCCTCCCTGGGGGGATCATTGGTGTCTGTGCAGCTGTTTAACCCTTGGGTCTGGCCCCTAGTGATGAGCAAAGCTCAGTGAACAGATGATGGAGACAGCAACCATGGGACTGGAGCTGAGACCTGACCTGCTGTACAGCTCATCTCACTGATGGCCCTGAGTCCTGCAGCACCAGGATAGATCCAACCCTGTGTCTCACCCCAACCAACATTCCAAACCCCATGAAAGACGGAGGGATGATGCATTTGGGGGATGAAAGTCCTGATGGCTTCAGGTGGGCACTGGAGCAGGGATTTTCAGTGGGTGAAAGGGCAGGAGCTGCAGGGCAGCCACCAGCTTGGAGCATCCTGGGTGAAGCATCAGGGGTAGCTGGGCAGCGCCCCCCGGCTCTGAAACCAGATTCCATCTCTCCATCCATCCCTCCCTCCCTCCATCCATCCATCTCTCCCTCCATCCCTCCATCCATCCCTCCCTCCATCCATCCATCTCTCCCTCCATCCCTCC
>WAAF01017812.1:58531-81580 GCA_013400475.1 Tricholaema leucomelas
ACCCCCTGGCGAACTTCTGCCGTGAAACCCCCCCCGCTGCGTGGGGTCGGGACGGGGCCGCGGGGGAAAGTCCCTCCCCTGTGCCACCCCCGTGTCCCCTGTGCCCCACCCCATACCCTGTGCCCTTCCGTGTCCCCTGCCCTCCCGTGTCCCCTGCCCTCCCGTGTCCCCTGCTCTCCCGTGTCCCGCCTTCTCCCTGGTGACCCCTTTCCGTCGTATCCCTACTCCCTGTGCCCCCTCCTGTCTCCTGTACCCCATCGTTTTCCTCTGCACCTATCTGGAGCCCCCTGGGACCCACCCGTGTCCCTTCACCGTGGAACTACTCCACCCCACAGGCCTGGGACCCACATTCCCCACCCTCCACCTCCCCCTGCCCCCCGGGTGCAGCATGTCCCCCACTGTCCCCAGCCCCAGGAGTCTCCGGGCAGGATCACTCCTCATGGCTGCGGGTACCCACATGCTTCCCAGACACCCAGGTTGTGCCACTGCCCATGAGGTGCCCGTGGCCACCTTGGGGTGCTGCTCTGGCCAGCCCCACAAAGCCACCACACAGCCCAGGATGTCGCTGATGTCCCCAGATCTGTGTCTTGGCGCGGGGGGGGTGGTGTTGGGGAGGAAGCAGGGCTGTGGCAGGGCTGTGGCACTTTTGTCCCCAAACCTGGGGCAGGAGGCAGCTGGGGAGGCTGGCACATGCCTGAAGAAGACTGTGACACATTGAGAGATACTGGAACACACCAGGGGGGCACCTGGGACATGGTGGGGGACTGGGACACACCAGGGAGACACTGGGACATGCTGTGGGGAGGCTGGGACACACCGGTGTGAGTGGGATGGATCGGATCTGGGGGGGTTGGGACATGCTGGTGGGGTCTGGGACACACTACGGGGACTAGGACACACCCGGGGTGAATTGAGATATGCTGGGGGGAATTAGGACACACGGAGAGGGGCTGGGACACACGAGGGGGGGGACCAGGACATGTTGGGAGGAACTGAGACACCCTGAGGGAGACTGGGACATGCTGGGTGAAACTGGGACACACTGGTGACGACTGGGACACACTGGAGGGACACGCTGGAGGCACTTGGGACAGGCTAGGGGGGATCAAGGACACGCTGGGTGGGGGGAGTGAGGGTGGGGGCTGGAACACACTGGAGAGGAATGAGCCACACTATCGGGACTGGGACCTGTGAGGGGGAAACCGAGACACAGTGTGGGGCATTTGGAACAGGCCAGAGGGATCCAGGACACACTGCGGGGGCCGGGGACACACCAGAGACCCTGATCAGAGGCAGACCCCATGGGAACCCCCCCCCCATTTCAGCAGCAGGGTGGGAGGGGGGCTGCGCCCTTCCCACGGCAGCATCCCGAAGCAAGGACGGGCAGGGCCGGGGGGTCGGGGAGGGCTGGATCTGGAGGGGTCTGGCCGGCAGCCCAGCGCCCCCATCCCGCTCTTTACTGGGGGGCTCGGGGTTGCGCTGGGCGGCTGCGGCCCCTCCGCCTCCTCCCTCCCTTTCTCGCCCCCTTTTTCCTGTAACTTCAGCTTTTGTTGTGCGCGGAGCAGCCCGGGCTGCCGTGAAAGGAGGGCCCCTCGGCTTTCAGAGCGTAATTGAAACCATTGCCGGCTCCTGGCCGAGGGGGAAGGGCGGGGGGGGGGCTCCAGAAATCAAAGCTGAGGGGGGGACGATGTGGGACACACGATGCGCACCCTCTGCTGTCCCCCTCCTCCATCGGCTTCCCTGCCGGCCGGGAGGCTGGGGGCTGACTGCTCCTGCAGAGGGGCTGGGGGGGCGGCAGCCAAGGGTCCCCTAGATGGGGTCGGGTTGGCGGCTCTGGGGACTGAAGCAGGGTGGGATGGTGCCAGTGGCCGGGCGCCCGCTCGTCCCCCAGCGGAGACACCCAAGGGCGCTGCCTTTGAGGCCGGCGCCGAGCCCACGGCCGCCATGTGCTGGGGAGGGCTGCTCGGCACAGCCAGGCCTTGGCCGTGGCCCAGCGAGGCCTGATCCTGGCCGGCGGCTGCCTCCCGGCCTCTGCCCAGCTGCCCGACTGCAGGCGAGGCGTGGGGTGAACTCTCGGGACGCCCGGGTGCAGGGGCTGGCCTGTGTGACCCCCCCCCAGCCCCGGTGTCCCCTGCCCCTGTGGCCTTTGCCCCGGCCCCGCTGGACGGGGCTGGGTGGGTGTGGGGGGTGCGGCGCGGCCACGTGGAGCTTGGCTTCCGAAAAGCTGCGGAGTTTGGCTTCTTTCCCGCGGGGGAGGGGAGGTGTCGCTTCCAGCCGGGGAGGCAGGGGCTGTCCCCACGCTCCCCCCCGTCCTCCGGGGTGCTGCAGGCTGCCGGTGGCTCAGGACAGGAGGTCCGCAGGACCTCTGGGCACCAGGGACACATAGGGATGCGGTCCCACCTGAGTGGGTGCTGAGCCCTCCTGGGGAGGGGGAAAACCAGAGCAGAGCTGCCAGGCAGCGCCAGAAGGGAACCTTGGGCAGGCTGGGGGTGCCAAGGAATCCCTTTGGTCCCGTCTCTGCCTGTCACCAGGCTCCCAGCTGAGTCCCCAGGGGGGCGATGGGTGGGAGATGGTCCTGCCCCCTCCCCGAGAGCTTCGGAGGGGCCTCTTGGGCAGAGAGAACCCTGTGAGGATCCTGCACGCTTTGGGAGAGAGGTGGATGCTGTCAGCAGGCCAGGCTGGGTGTTACTGGGAGTATGGAGGCAGGACCAGATCCCCCCAGGGTTCCCCTTGCAGCCCCCCAAGAGCTCATTAGGGTGGCAGGGACCCAGGAGTCCTCATCCTTCCACTGCTCCATGCTCACATCCTCCCAGTTCTGCCCTGGGGAATGCTGGCAGGCACCTGGTGCTGCCAGCCCCCATGTCCCCAGCACCCCGAGGTTCCTTCCAAGGGCTGGCACATGGATGCCACCGTTTCAGGAGGGGCTGGTGGCTCCAGTGTCCGAATGGGCCACGGTCCATGTGCAGGACCCTCCCTGGGACTCCTTCAGCACTGTGAGGTGCCAGGCTGCTTGTAGGGTCTTCCCTGCACTCAGGAGGGCCAGAGATGGAGGTACAGTTGTAGCCTCCCCCAGATCTTGCCTTTGGACCCCCAGGAGCACCCTGAGTAGTGCCCAGCACTCCTGGCTCAACCCTGGGCTGCTCTGGTCCTTCTTGAGGAGCCTTCTTCTACCTGAGGACAGGAGGCTTGCTGTGCCCATGGTGACACTGGGGCTGGCACAGCAGCTGGCACTGCCCACACACACTGCACTGCTCTTGGGTTGGTGGGCAGCACCCCTTGGGAGGGCAGTATTTTCTCGGGGTTTGGCTTGGCAGCACCAGCTCCCAGCATCCCCATTCCCTGGGCCTGGGCAGGGAAGAGGGTGAAACAGAAACTGGAGGATGGAGCAGCTATGCCAAGTGATGCCAGGCAGGACGGGAACGCCCGGGGATCCCCCAGGAGCTCAGAGGAAAGGACCCCCGGCTCCTGCCCTCGGCTTTGTTTCACACTTAAGAGCTTCTAATTAAAACCAGGCACAAAAGCCCTGGCTGGAGGCAGGCTCAAGGTGCCAGCAGAGGACGGGGGTCTGTCACCAAGGGAACAGAGAGGGGTGCAGGGCCCCTGGCATGGGCACTGCAGGGCCCTCCTGCACCCTGTGAGTGAGCAGGCATACGTCTGCATACACAGACACGCAGAGATGTGCACACACAGACACAGATGTTCACACACATGCACACACATGCACACACAGACACAGATGTGCACACACGTGCACACAGACACACACAGATGTGCATACATAGACACACACACAGATGTGCGCACACAGACACAGATGTGCACACACACAGAGGTGCACAGACACACACACAGGTGTGCACACAGAGATGTACACAGACACGCACAGATGTGCACAGACAGATGTGCACACGCACACATGCACACAGAGATGTGCACACACAGACACAGATGTGCACACACACAGATGTGCACACACACACATGCACACACAGATGTGCACACACAGACACAGATGTGCAGACACAGATGTGCACACACACATGCACACACAGATGTGCACACACAGAGATGTGCACACACACACATGCAGGTACAGATGTTCACACACAGACACAGATGTGCACACACACATGCATGCACAGATGTGCACACACACACACATGTGCACACACACATGCACACACAGATGTGCACACACAGACACAGATGTGCACACACAGAGATGTGCACACACACACATGCAGGTACAGATGTTCACACACAGACACAGATGTGCACACGCACATGCAGGTACAGATGTGTACACACAGACACAGATGTGCACACACACATGTGCACACACACATGCACACACAGATGTGCACACACAGACACAGATGTACAGACACAGATGTGCACACACACATGCACACACAGATGTGCACACACAGAGATGTGCACACACACACATGCAGGTACAGATGTTCACACACAGACACAGATGTGCACACACACATGCACACACAGATGTGCACACACAGAGATGTGCACACACACACAGGCAGGTACAGATGTGCACACACACCCAGTGCCCCCAGGAGGGGCCAGTGTGGGGATGTGGGAGCGGGCCTGGGGGATGCCAGTGTTGGGGGTTGCAGGTGTGTAAGGTCTGTTGCCACACGTGTGTGTGTTTGCATGCCTGTGCCCAGCTTTCTTGCACACCCACCATGGGTTAGGGCAAGAAGGAGCCAGTGCCTGCTGTTGTCAGGCCTGGTTTGTACTGGTCCAAACTGGTCGAATGGTCTGCAGTGGCTCTCCATGGGGTGGGAGCGATCTGCGCACAGCACTGGCAGGAAGGCTGAGCCCTGGGGCACCTGTGGGGCAAGCAGTGAGATAAGCCAAGCCTTGGGGTACCTGTGGGGTGAGCTGCAGGGTGAACCAAGCCCTGCGGTACCCATGGGGGTTGCCATGGGTGAGATGAGCCCTGGGGCTCCTGTGGGGCAAGCAGTGAGATAAGCCAAGTCTTGGGGTACCTGTGGGGTGAGCTGCAGGGTGAACCAAGCCCTGTGGTACTAATGGGGCTTGCCACGGGTTGAGATGAGCCCTGGGAAGAGCACCTGTGGGATGTGCCAGCACATCCTGGGCACAATGTGATGGCTGAGCCCCAGCAGCTGGAGGGTCCCTAATATGGTGGGTGCCCCCCGGGGAGCGGTGTGAGGAGCTGGGGGGTCCGAGGCACACTTAGGGAGAGGTTTCACTGCCCCAGTACCCCTGAGGCGCCTCCCCACGGCGCGGGTGGGGGCCAGCTGGCACTCTGAGCCGGGCTGGCAGGCCGGTGGCAGGCCGGTGGCGGCGGCGGGCGCGGGGGGAAGCTGGCTAAGCCCACCTTGACCTTGCTGGCAGGGGAGGGATCCCTCCAGCTTGTCCGACACATCTCCTGCCAGCGCCCGGCATTGAGGCGGCGGGCGGAGAGCCGCCATGAAAAGGCAGCTTAGGCATCTCCTGCTGCGAGAGATGGATTAGGGGCTTCAGGGAGGGCTGGGGGACAGCCGAGGGACAGCCACCGCGGCAGGCTGCCGGCTGCTGGGCACGGCCGGGCACGGTGCCGCCGGCTGCCGCCTCGCTACATCCCACCGGGAGAAGGGGGCAAAAGGCCAGGGCTGGCGGGGCGGGGGTGCCGTGGGCTCCCCGGAACAGGCTGCGGGGGGAGCAAGAGGAACTGTCCCAGGCTGGAGCGGGACAGCAGCGCCCAGGCCTGCCAGCCCCAGTGCTGCGGCGGCCGCGGTCCCCTCCGCGGGTCCCCAGGCAGCCGCTGCGGGTGCCCAGCTGCTGCTGTCAGGACTGGGTATTTTTAGAGCCGCCCGGGCCCGCAGGTTGAGCTGTGACAATCTCTGCTGTTGGCAGGGGGTGGTGATGAGGTGGGGGTGGCAGAGGCTTTGAGATCCCTCCCCTAAACTCTCGGGGAGTTTCCCTTTGTGTTCTGACTTGGGGTCAGAATTGTTCCCTGTGTCCCCTGGCACTGGTAATGGGTTCCCACAGTGGAGGGGATGGGGGGGGGGGGGGGGGGAGTCCAGACAGCTTGGCACTGTCCCAGGCGCACATGGTGGGTTTGGGTCTGTGCTCCAGAGGTGGTGACAACCCCAGGATTGTGCCTGGTGTGTGGGTTGGTGGCTCCGTGGTGGGGTGCCCTGCTGCCTGGCTGGTGGGAGGGATGGGGGCCCCTGTGGCTGTCTCTCCTGTCTCAGGAACAGCTGTGCCCCGGCTGGTGGTGGGGGACCCTGCCAACCCCGGGCATGTGACAGGAGGTGACAGTGCTGGCTGCTATTTATACCCAGCTCTTGTCAGGGCTGGCTGTGGGGGATGTGGGCAAGGCCATGCCATGAGGCCAGGGTGGCCCTAAGGTTCCTCTGGGTGGAAGCCTGTCCCTCAGCACCACCCAAACCCCCCTGCAGGGTGTGTGAGAGGGCTGCAGCAGTGCCATGAGGCCCGTTCCTGAGTGCCACATGGCCACTCCAGCTGTCCCCGGCCCATGGGGACACTGAGCTGTCCCTCTGCCCAAGAATGGCACAGAGCTTTGCCCATGGGGAACACACTGAGCTGTCTGTGTGCCTAAAAGGGTTACAGAGCTGTGCCTGATGAGGACATTGGCTGTCCCTGTGCCCACGGGAGGCACAGACTGATCCTCATCCTCAAGGGTAGCATTGAACCATTCCTGTGCCAGACAGTGGCATGAAACTGTGCCCAGCAGGGACACTGAGCTGTCTCTATGTCCCACAGAGGCACAGAGCTTTGCCCAAGGAGGATACTGAGTTGTCCCCATGTCGTGTGGGGGCACAGAGCTTTGCCCAAGGAGGACACTGAGGTGTCCCCATGTCCCGTGGGGGCACAGAGCTTTGCCCAAGAAGGACACTGAGCTGTCCCTATGTCCCATGGGGACACAGAGCTTTGCCCAAGAAGGACACTGAGCTGTCCCCCTGCACAGCCAGTAGAGAGAGATCTGTCCCCAAGCAGACCCAGGTCCCTATCAGGCATACATCCCCAGAAGGCACAGACCCATTGCTGGGGGAGGGGGAGTTCCTTCAGGGCCCACTCTAGCTCCCCCCTCCCCATGCTGGGGGGCTGCAGCCCCAGCCCAAAACTTTGATGTGAAAAGAGGGACCCAGGCCCTGCAGCACCGCTTCCAGCCTGCAGTGAGAGGCTTCCCTCCTGCACCCCCAGTTCCTGGCATCCCCCTCCTTGTACTTGCACTCACTGGTGCACACTCTGGGCAAGAGGGGACTCATCGGCTGGGGAGAGAAGCCTGAGCCCACCCCCCACCTAAGGGCTGCCCCCTGAAAATGGGCTTTGCTCTGGACCCAGCTGTCTGTTCTGTCCACCCCTGTAACACCAAGGAAGACTGAGGCAAGGGGGGAGCTGAAGGGCAGCACCTAGCTCCAGGTTGGGGGCCACTCCTCCTAGGCTCAGCACCCTTAAGGTGCCAGATCCCCTAACCCAAAGCCCAAGCTGCCAGGGCTGAGTGCCCCCCACTTGTTGGTGATGAAGAGCACTAGCTTCCTGCACCCAGTGGGGTGTTGGGGTCCATGTAGAGACAGGGCATAAGCAGGGTTGCACTGGCACTCTCCCCGGGTGTGCCAGGTACCTGCATTCCCTGCCTCAGGGATCAAACTGGGGACACATCCAGCTCAACTTTCCCACGGGGGTGAGGGCCCCGGGATGTTAATGGGGATTTCACAGCGTGGGTGAGTCCCACCAGCAGGAGCTCCCTCTCACGGGCACAGCCCCTGTGCTGAGCAGGGCCCACAGTGTCCATCTAAGACCCACAGATGTGGTGGCTGCAGGACACACGTGTCCCTTCCACTGAGCCACCCACGGGGCTGCTCCACTACCTGGGCAGGGATCCTGGCTCCACCTTGCTCACCTGGACCCATCTGTGTGCTTCAGAAGGATAAGGTGAGGACAGCCCTCTCTGAAAACTCAGCACTTACTCCTGGAAGGAGAAAGGCTGTTCTTCCATGTGTCTCGGCTTCACCACCCTCCATGGGGCAAGGCTTGGGGAAGAAGGAACCAAGGGAAAGTCAGCAGAGAGAATGACAAGGAGACATGGAGAGGCTGAGTCCTGGCAGCTCCAGACCAGCAGCTGCCCCTTGCCCAGGCAGGTGCAACCACAGACTTAATGCAGGATGGGATGTGTGACCCCAGCACTGAAGAGCAGAGTGAAGCACAGACAGACTAAGCATCAACAGGGCTTTCTTAGGGCAATGAGAAGCAAATCCCAGCACAGTTCTGCCCAGCAAAAGCTCTCACAGCCACCCTGCAGTGCCCCCAAGGTCTTCCTCAGCACAGCAGGATGACTGATCCCCAGAGAGAATCCAGATTAGGGCGATTTCCCGTGGGGATTTCCCCAGGGCTGCTGTGGGTGAGCAGCAGGGTGAGAACCACAGCCCTCCTAGCCAGTTGCAGGCCGTATGAGGGAGCTCCAGGCAGGACTTCTGGCGGCGCAGCACAGCCTGGCACACTGCAGTTACAGATCAAGTCAATCCTGCTACGAGCTGCACCATGTAGCACAAAGCACAAGCACGGCTTCAGCCTCCCCTGCATCCAACCCACGGCCTCGCTGGGCAGGGCTCACTATCACAGCGTTCATCTCATGGGCCAGGCTGGTGGCACACACGGAGGCGGCACGGTCTGGTGAACACGCTTCAGACAGGCCAATTTCCCAGCTCCTATTTTCTCCTCACTCTCGACACGGCAGCAGAGGGCAGCAAGCAAGCAGGATCCGGACAGTGAGGCTCCTGGTGAGAGAGAGAGGAAAGGAATGAATGGAGAGACAGATGGAATCCTGTTTTCCTGCTGTCAGGAATGGGGGGAGAGAGAGAGACACACGCTGCCATGCTTACAGACAGCTGGTAACAGCTGTGCTGGTGGCTAGAAAAGCAGGTCCTCATCTGCCATAGCCCCTGCGCTCAAAGGCTGTGGGCTGCTGAGAGATGGAGACCTCCAGGCATTGCCCGGTGGGTGCAGGCTCAGGGAGCTGCTTCTCTGCCACCATACGCAGGGATTCGGCTATGGTTACACAAGCCATGCGCGCACCTCCCTGCCCAGGGGTGACAAAAGGCCCCTGAGGCCTGGCTGAAGGCCTGGCGTGGGATCAGGGCTACAAAACAAATGCAACTCCGCCTGCCCTTGTGCACTATGCTGAGCCTCAGGGTTGGCTCCAAGCACGGTGATCCAGCTCAGACCTTGCGCCAGGCACCAGGGCCTACCTCAGGCCTGATGCTGGGCACTGTGATCTGCCTCAAGGGTGGTCCAGGGCATCAGCAGCAGCCTCAGGAGTGGCTCTGGGCCTCACCGCTCACCTCAGCGCTAGCCCCAGGCCTCATAATCAGTCTCAAGGCTGGCCCTGAGGCTTCACCACCTTCTTCAGCGCTAGCCTCAGGATCCGTCATGTACCTCAGAGCTGGCCCCTGGTCCCCACTTATATGGGCCACGGTCTCTTCTCCATCACCCGAGGAGTGCCAGGCTACCCATACACCGCTGCCTGAGCCCCTCAGCCCACCTGGGGCGCCCTGAAGAGAGTCTGCGCATACACCCCCCAGCAGCCAGCATGGCCCGCAGCGTGTGCTAGAGGGCAGCGGCGAGCTCGAACTCCTATTGGTTTATACTGCCATCACTCAAGAGACTGAGGCAGTCCCATTGGCTTGGGGCAGGGAGGGCGGGAAGGCCGAAGAGGCGCTCCTCTGTCCCCGAGGGTCGAGCCCTCGCTGCCTGACGCCTTTGCGCATGCGCACGCGGGCGGGGGGGGGGGGGGGGGGGGGGGGGGGGGGGGGGGGGGGGGGGCGGGCGGGGGGGGGGGGGGGGGGGGGGGGGGGGGGGGGGGGGGCAGGGCCCCCGCGCACCTCGCCTCATGGTTGGCTGTCAGAGTGCGCGCGCACGCGGCGGTGGCGCATGCGCGATGTGCGCTGCGCTCCCAGGCGCAGTTGGGCCTGGGCGGGGGGAGGTGACAGCAGCCGCCGCGGCCGGGGCAGTCGAGCGGCGCAGCTCCGGTGCCCGCCGCCGTTCACGGTCGCGGTAACCGCCTATCGGCGGGCCGGCTCTGGCGCGACCGCCTCGCCCGGTTCCACTGTGACGGAGGCCACACGTGTGACCTGACCCGCCGCGCATGCGCGAAGCTGCCCGGCGCGGCGGGGGCGGCGCTGAGGGGAGGCGGCCGGAGGCGCGGGGCCGAGCCGGGCCGTGCTGGGTTGAACGAGGCGGCGGCGGCGGCGCAAAATGGCGGACAGGTTCTCCCGCTTCAACGAGGACAGGGACTTCCAGGTAACGGCCGCGCTGCGGGGGCGGGCGGGGCTCGACGTCAGTCTCCTGCGGGGAAGCTGTAGCCCCCTTAAGCCGGGGCGGGCCGCGTCGCGTCCTCCCCCGTCGTCCCCCCCCGCCTCCATTACCGGGGCTTTGTGCGCGGGCCCGGCACTCCGTGGCCACGGGTTAACGGCACAAAGGCGGGAGCGCGGGGTGCCGGAGCCGGCTGTCAAGGTGACCCGCTGGAGTGGGACAGCGGCCGGTAGTGTCCTAACCGAGGCAGCGGGGGAGCGGTCCCGCGGAGCGGGTCGGCGGGGTAGCCTTCGCTGAGGTGACACTCACCTGGGGAGGTTTGGTGTTTTTACCGGTCCGGTTTTAGGGTCTGTTAGGCCGGAGGCTAGTGGGGAGCCACAGCGCGCTCCGTGACGTCCACCTGCTCTGCTCTTTCGGCTGGGGGCTGCTCGAACCCCTTACCCTGCCGTGGCATCCCGAGCTGCCCCTGCGCGTTCCAGCAGTCCCCTGCTATGCCGAAACCCCATTTTCCTTCTTGTGCCACCCCCTGGAATAAAACATTAGTATCTCAGCGTAATTAGTGCCACTGTTGCTCTTTTAAATAAACAATGGGAAAATGAACGTTGACTCATTAAGCCTAAACAATGACATTTTGTTTTCTGACTTCAGCCGGAGCGAGGCTCGAGGTTAGGAAGAAAAACAAAAGGAGCGATAATCAGCGCAGCTCCAGAGCAGCTGGCGATGAGCTTTTGCGGTGTCTTTGGCTCGGGAGCCTGAAGTTAGGGTAGAGCTTTTCACCCAAAGCCTTCCTTTCCATCCAGAGATCTGGGAAGGTAGTTTTGTAGTTGAGGAGCTTGCGTAATTTCTACTTGGTGTAGCACTGAGGCGCAGTCCTGGAAAGGGTCAGGACGTGTAGAAGTAAGTTCTGTCCTTCCCTCTGGATGTATTAGGGGATAAGGCACTTGGCAGGTCGTTATTAAAGCTTTGCAAGTCGTTATGAAATTGTTAGGAACGTGCAAGAAAGCAAGGCTCAGCGTGGCTGGTGGCACCGCTTGGCTTACCTCCCCCGCGACCTGTAGGTACGGCTTCCTACCGGCCCCTGCCTTGCATCCTTCCTTCCCTTGAATGCAGAAGTGACTCCTAATTAATACTGAAATGGTCTGATTTGGGTTTGAAGTTCCTGTTGCAGGAGGTGGAGCGAGCCAGATGTTGGGGTTGAAAATGCACTTCTCGTAATGGTTTGCTTTGCGAGAGGGGAGCTGGAGGAACCTGTGAACCACGCCGGGTGGTGTGGGATGTGCCCCAGGGAAGGGTGAGCTCCGTAGCTTTGCTTTGTGAGGGGGGAGCTGGGGAACCTGCGGACCATGCCGGGTGGTGTGGGATGTGCCCCAGAGATGGGTGAGCTCCGTAGCTTTGCTTTGTGAGGGGGGAGCTGGGGAACCTGCGAACCACGCCGGGTGGTGTGGGATATGCCCCAGAGATGGGTGAGCTCCATAGCTTTGCTCTGGGAGGGGGGAGCTGGGGGAACCTGCGAACCACACCGGGCGGTGTGGGATATGCCCCAGGGATGGGTGAGCTCCGTAGCGTTGCTTTGTGAGGGGGGAGCTGGGGAACCTGCGAACCACACCGGGTGGTGTGGGATATGCCCCAGAGATGGGTGAGCTCCATAGCGGTGTGTGTGTTGCACAACTCGTTCCCATGCGCCTCTCGCACGGTGTCCTTGTTCTGGTCCCTTTGTGGGGCAACCCTTTTGCCAGAAAAATAATGGTAGCGGCAAAACCTGTTACTGTGTCATTGCTCTGGGCAGGCAGGGAGAGTGCGGAGTGATGTCAGAGAGGAAGCAGAGCTGAGGAAGCAGAGCTCCATTACCCGATGCTGAAATCTTCAGTGCTGCCGAGCATGCTCGGAACAATGACCCAGGCACAAGTCTGCTTTCCCTCTGCTGTAGGAAAGGGACTTCAGTGGGACTTTATCCATGTCAGGTATCAGGCTTTCATTGCCTGGCCCGTGGGCTAGAGTGAGAAATTAAAGGCTTTGGTCGATTTTCCTTCTTAGGGTTAACTTTTCTCCCAGTGGGAAGACATTTTAATTTGTGCCTTAAAGCTTCCTTGGTGGGAAAAGTGGAATCAGTCCCCTGGGAAAGGGTGGTTTGGTGTCGATTAAGGCTTTCAGAGGGCTGAATGTGGAAATGATGAGCTATGAAAGAGCTGATTAGACGGAGACCAGGTCCGGTTATCTTGGCCAAGGTTGTGCTGAACTGGTGGCAGCTCAGGAGCCTGTGCACTTACCCTGACACCACCCCTGAGAGTTGGTCTAACAATTTTTCTGAGGCCCATTGGTGAAGGATTTTTGGACGTTATTTTTCTTTCTCCTTTATCAGAATTGCTTTCAGAGAAGAGTTTTGAACTTAAAGGAAGAGGCTCGCTCTGCTGAGGGCTTGCAGGTGTGCTCTGAGCACTGTGCTGTGGTCGCTGCTAAGCATAGGGGAAAAAATCTTCTTGCTTCGGTGAGCAGCTCACGATCAGCTCCACAACGTAGCAGCCTCAAACCCACGGCAGAAATAAGACACTGTGGTAGTGTGAAGTCACAAACTGCTCCGTAGGCTCCCTTTGTAGGAGCGTTTCTGCCGTTCAGGAATGCCTTTTTCACTCCGTTTCTATCAGTTTTGATTCTAAGCTTCAGCAGGTGAAATTCGTGCTTCGGCTGAGCATAGCCACAGATGTGAGCCTGTCTTGCTGCTGCTCCGTGGAGACCCCAGCAGGGTCGGCACAGTGGAGCAGGGCTGGGTGCTGCCTGCTGAGGGGGGAGGGAGGCTGTAGAGATCCCTCGGGCTTTGTTTTTGGATGATCTGCTTGTGATGATCTTGCTGAAGTAGTGGGATGTGTTACTGTCTCCAGAGAGGAAGGGAAACAAAAGGTCAGGAGTGAAGCGCATGGGTCAGAGGAACCTTTTAGCTGTTCGGAAGAAAGGCAGAGTCCTTGGGATTAAGTGATGTGGCTAATGGAGGAGAGTCCCTGGGTGAAACAAAGGCACTCTAAGAGTTCTCTTTGTTGTTGTCAGCATTCTTACTGGAAAGGAATGGGAAAGGGAGGTTTGGGAGGATTACTTTGGCAAGTGTGAGTCAAGCATTGATGTGGGCAGGGCAGAGATGAGGTTAGCAGAGGTGATGTTCACGTTTCTGAGCCTCTGATATGCTGGAGAGAAGTGGATTAGAGCAGCTGGAGCTATTCTTTCCTCCCCTTGGGGCTTGGTGCAGTCAGGAAGAGCAGGGATGGAAATGTTCAGTGCTGAAGGGACATAGACTCCGGAAGGAAAGGACCTAAACCAGCCGAATAAGAGAAGGTGTGAACAGTCTGAAGTGCATCTGAAGTGATGAGAAAGACTGAGCAGGGAGATCAGCAGAGGACTGGGGCAGTGGGAAGGAGCGAGGAATGTGACTGCAGCTGAAGCAATGCGGTGGGTATAGAGAAAGCTGCAGGGGGAACAGAGGCACTGGCATGGGCTTGTGAGAACCCTGTGGAAAAGAGCAGCCAGAGCAGAAGGATAAGGAAGGCAGATCCACTTCAAGATAAGGCTAGGGATATGGAGGGGGAGGAGAAAGATTATGTAGTGGGAAAGCGTTCCCAGCCCTCTCTCAGGTAGGATGAAGGAACCTCAAAGCTAAGGGTGGTTGGAAAGTTGAGCTCGCCGAAGGGAGCAGAAGTGGCACGGGAGGATGTCTCCGCAGCGAGGTGATTAAGCAGCTTTTGTTGGGTCTTTAATAGGATTGTCTGGCTTTTGCTGTGTAGCTTTAGGAGCCACACACAGGGAGCAGACTTCCTTCTCTCCGGCTCTGTGCTCCCAGACCTTAGAGACACTTGAGGGAAAGCCTTTGGTTTTGGCTGTGTTTTGGAGGTGCTGCACTGGAGCACAGCTCCATTGCGAGGCATCGAGCTTTGCTCTATGCACTATCATAGAATCAACCAGGTTGGAAGAGCCCTCCAAGATCATCCAGTCCAACCTATGACCAGTAAAGACTTGATTCTTCCCCAGCCACAGCAGCTTCTTTGGGAGACTTCAGGCAGGGAAATGAATCAGAGAGAGAGAGAGGAAGGATATTACTGACCTTCCTTTATTGCCAATCTCTTGACTCTGGTATGGTAAATTAAGCCTGCAGAAGGACCTAACTTAACGATTCCCAACCTTTTATTTCCCCTTTTCCAGTGCAGGAAGGGTTATTTTTGAGTTTAGCCCTTGGGTTAGAGGATTGTGCTGCTTCTGTGTCACAGGGGTGTCTGCCACTTGTCTGCTTGTGTCTTCTCCTCGACTGAGAGGCTTTCCCATGGCAGAGGCAGCTCCTGAGTCACCATAACATCAGATAATTATGCACCATAGCTGTCGACTGTGCATTAGCAGAGTGTTTTAGAGGCATTCCTGAAAGCTGTGTGAGCCCCCCAGGCTGCTGCAATGAGCAGATACACTTTTTAGTGTTATATTTGCAATGCCACTGATTTTGTTCTTCGGATTAACTCTGCTGAGCTCAGAATGAATCCTGTGGTTATCTCTCCCTGCTGCTGAAATCCAGTGGGGCTCCAAGTTCTACTCACAGCTGTTGAGAAAATGTTTTCTTACCACATCTTTCTCCTTCTCATTGTTGAAGTAGAACTATTCCAAGCCATATGTGTATATGTGTACAATAATTTCCTCTTCCTACGTACATTGCACTTAGTTGCATCATTAGCCAGACGGAATGCAGACTGTTCTGTCTCTTGCAGTTTAGGTTTGTTGTGTAGTTTCTATAATGGAACAACACTTCCCTTCAGCAGAGTGGCCTGGTTTGCTAAACCAGGTTGAAATGTGTCCTCTCTGAACCTCAGGTCTGCTAGTTACAGATTGCATTGGGTTGGAAAGGACCCCTGGAGGTCATCCTGTCCAACACCTCTGCATTCAGCAGGGACACCTCCAACTAGAGCAGGCTGCCCAGGACCACATTGAGTCTGATCTTGAATATCTCCAAGGATGGAGACTCAACCACATCTCTGAGCAACCTGTTCCAGTGTCTTACCACCCTCATTATGCAGAACTCCCTCCTGATGTGCAGTCTAAGTCTCCTCTGATCTAGGGTCCCACCACTGCCACTCATTGTATCACCACAAGCCTGTGTACACAGTCCCTCCCCAGCCTTTCTGTTGGGTCTCCTTCAGATATTGAAAGGCAGCTCTAAGGTCTCCCTGGAGCCTTCTCCAGGCTGACCAATCCCAGCTCTCCCAGCCTGTCCTCACAGGGGAGCTTCTCCAACCCTCTGATTATCTTTGTGGCCTCCTCTGGACCCGTTCCAGCAGGTCCATGTCCTCCTTGTGCTGGGGGCCCCAGAGCTGGACACACTGCTCCACTCTTGTTATGCCAAGGAGCTAGGCAAGTTTCCCTCCCCAAAGGATTTAGAGGGGTATCAGAGCACACTGCTGTTACTGGCTGCTCTGTGCTTCCAGCCCTGCTGCTGCCAGCCAGCTGAGTGCTGATGGCCTGGGGATTTTGTGCTTTTTCATTGGCAGGATGTCAGGAACTGGTTTTGTTCCCAAGCAGCTTAGCTTTATGGACATCTGTGCTGACAGTGTGGAGCTCTGAAACCTGTCCTGCTCCTGAGCTTCTGCTCTCTCTGGTTTCAGCTTCACTTCTTAGGTGTTGCCTAAGGCAGAGGGGTTTGATTTTTATATCCTTCAGCAGGCTGTGCCTGCTTGGGGCTTGTGTAGTAAAGTTAAGATGATGACTTTCTCTGTGCTTCAAGAAGATAAATGGGATCATTTTCTTTTGTCTACTTCTACTAATTAGGAGAAGAAAAGCTTAATGTGGGGGAACGAGGATTAGAGTCTCTGCAAAATATGTTATGGTGAGCTTCCAGCCCATGCAAAATCCCTCTGCACGAGTTTGCCTTCCACAGCCGTAGCTGAGAGCTGTCAGGAGGTAGCCTGCTCCATGGCCATGTGTTCTAACCTGAGAATGAATTCTAGGTCGTTAAAACCCCCTTGGTATTGTTTGGAGAGCCTCATTTATCATGAGATGAGGGTTTTATTTCTGATGTGGTCAGGAAAGACTCAGCTTTTGCCTCCCTGGCAGTTCATGTTGGCCTCTCAGCTGAGCAAAGTAGGATTGTCAGGGCTGACTGATGGAGGTTTTCTTTTTGCCTGCCCATGAGACAAAGGAAGGGAGGAGAAGAGTAGGGAAAAGTGCCTAAGTAGGTGGAGTAATATTGGATCCATCTTTAGAACATGACAGGAGAACTTGGACTTGGGTGGGAAGTTCTGGAGCTCATGTGGTGAGTTAGTACAGACCTTTCCTTGCTAGGTTGTACCTTTCCTGACTCTTCTGTCACTCCTGTTCTCCTCTCTGGTGCAGTGATGGTTTCTGTTGCCAGGGCTGACTATGTAGGAAAGGAAACATTTTATTCTACAGCCCCACAAACCATGTGCAAGGCCAAGTTCAGGGTTCTACACTTTGGCCACAGCAACCCCAAGCAGCACTGCAGGCTGGGGACAGAGTGGCTGAGAGCTGCCAGGCAGAGAGAGACCTGGGGGTGCTGGGAGAGAGGAGCTCAGGATGAGGCAGCAGTGCCCAGGTGGGCAGCAGAGCCAGTGGCATCCTGGGCTGGCTCAGGAGCAGTGTGGGCAGCAGGACAAGGGAGGTTCTTCTGCCCCTGTGCTCAGCACTGCTCAGGACACACCTGGAGTGCTGTGTCCAGTTCTGGGCTCCTGAATTGCAGAGAGATGTTGAGGTACTGGAAGGTGTTGAGAGAAGGGCAGCAAGGCTGGGGAGGGGCCTGGAGCACAGCCCTGTGAGGAGAGGCTGAGGGAGCTGGGGGTGTGCAGCCTGCAGCAGAGGAGGCTCAGGGCAGAGCTCATTGCTGTCTGCAGCTCCCTGCAGGGAGGCTGTAGCCAGGTGGGGTTGGGCTCTGCTGCCAGGCAGCCAGCAACAGAAGAAGGGGACACAGCCTGAAGCTGTGGCAGGGCAGGTCGAGGCTGGATGTTAGGAGGAAGTTGTTGGCAGAGAGAGTGATTGGCATTGGAATGGGCTGCCCAGGGAGGTGGTGGAGTGGCTGTGCCTGGAGGTGTTGAAGCCAAGCCTGGCTGGGGC
This sequence comes from Tricholaema leucomelas, assembly GCA_013400475.1. Taxonomy (NCBI): domain Eukaryota; kingdom Metazoa; phylum Chordata; class Aves; order Piciformes; family Lybiidae; genus Tricholaema lacrymosa; species Tricholaema leucomelas. The sequence continues at coordinate 75,923 of WAAF01017812.1, forward strand.
ACTTAGTGCCATGGTCTGGGTGATTGGGCAGGGCTGGGTGCTAGGTTGGGCTGGCTGAGCTTGGAGCTCTCTTCCAACCTGCTTGGTTCTGTGATTCATGTCCAAGCTGTCTTGGCTTTTTCTGAGTCACACTCTCCACAACACAACCGACCTCTTCTAACCAGTCTCCTAACTAGTCCTCTAACACCCACCATGTGAGGGTGTAAAGATTTGTTCACCTGATCAAAGCTTAGTTCTGGGCCAGCACTCCCTTAGCAGACATACCCTTCTCTCCTGCTGTGCAGTTCTCATCCTTGGTACTTTGCATCTTCAGGCAAGCTCTGTGAGCAGTTAATTCATCTGAGATTTCAGCCATTGACAGTTCTAAAGCCAGAAATTGCCTTTGAGATGCTGCTTTAAATATCCAGGTAAGACTGAGCCTCCAAATGCAATCATTTGGCTCAGTTTTGAGTCCAGGGAAGCCTGCTTGGCTACAGAATCTCTGGAAGACACCTGGTGATGGTGAACAGCTTCCAGTGGAATTTGGCCAAGGTGGATGTTCCTCTGTTGGTCTGCTGGATGTTCCTCTGTACAGCCTTTAGCTGGTGCTTCTTGCTGTGCCAGAGCACACATCATGTCTCTGCCTTCTCTTAGGTCAGAGGGAGGTGATTCTCCCCTTCTGCTCTACTCTGGTGAGAGCCCCACCTGGGGTACTGCATCCAGTTCTGGAGCCTCTATTACAAGAAAGATCTGGAAGTGCTGGAGGTTGTCCAGAGAAAGGCCACGAGGACGATCAAAGGGCTGGAGCTGCTCTGCTGTGGAGACAGACTGAGAGAGTTGGGGTTGTTCAGTCTGGAGAGGAGAAGGCTCCAAGGAGACCTTCTTGTGGCCTTCCAGTATCTGCAGGGGGCTACAGGAAAGCTGGGGAGGGACTTTTTAGGGTGTCAGGTAGTGATGGGACTGGGGGGATTGGAGCAAAACTAGAAGTGGGCAGATTCAGACTGGATGTTAGGAAGAAATTCTTCAACATGAGCATAGTGAGACACTGGCACAGGTTGCCCAGGGAGGTGGTGGAAGCCTCATCCCTGGAGGTGCTTAAGGCCAGGCTGGATGTGGCTGTGATCTAGTGTAAGGTGTCCCTGCCTATGGCAGGGGGGGTTGGAACTGGATGGTCCTTGAGGTCCCTTCCAGCCCTGACAATTCTATGAGAGCACATAAAGCTTTCCTGGCTTACTTAGTCCAGGCCTCCAGAGACAGATCCAGCTTTCTGATCTCAGAATTCTCTTGGTTTAGACAATTTTGCCTTTCCTTTTGTGCTGTTACAGCTTCCTGCATCCTAACATTTTCCACATTTTGTGACTTGAAGACTTGCACAGAGGAGCCTTGAACAAACTTCATCTACATACTATAGAGATAAACATCATCTTTACTACTTCAGTGTTATTTGCTGTTGCTTTGTTCCAAACCCTTGCAGTGTATTTTTATCCTTTTTCCTGGTCTCTTGGGCAAAGAGGTTTTGAGTGAGATTTGTGCTGCCTGCTGGGCTGCAGCTCTGTGCTGCAGGAGTGTTTGTGCAGGGCTCTGAGGAAACAAAGCTGTGTGTGAGTGAGCTGAGGCTGCTGTCACACACAGGATACTCTGTACAGACACATTGGGCATGCAGCATCACAGAATTAACCAGGTTGGAAAAGACTTAATGGGAGCATTGAGTCCAACCTGTGTTCGTAGAATCAGACAATGGTTTAGGTTGGAAGTGTTGCAACCAGCAACAGAACAAGGGGACACAGTCTCAAGCTGTGCCAGGGGAGGTCTGTGCTGGACTTTAGTAGGAAGTTGTTGACAGAGTGATTGGCATTGGAATGGGCTGCCCAGGGAGGTGGTGGAGTGGCTGTGGCTGGAGGTGTTGAAGCCAAGCCTGGCTGGGGCACTTAGTGCCATGGTCTGGGTGATTGGGCAGGGCTGGGTGCTAGGTTGGGCTGGCTGAGCTTGGAGCTCTCTTCCAACCTGCTTGATTCTATGATGGGATGCTGGAACCTGCAAGCATCTTCTGTACCCAGATGTGTTACAGAATGGCTATGAGGAGGTCGGGTGAGGCAGAGCAGTGCTGATGCTCTCTGTGCAGTTGCTGGGAGCGTTGCAGAAGCGCAGAGCATCCTCCGTGTGCTGGAAGAGATTTACAGCTGGCGTTGGTAGCAGCAGAAGGAATCCGAAAGACATGAAATGGTTGTGTTTGGTGCCAAGGTATGCAAGGCTCAGCAGAGCAGGGACCTGCTGCTGGCTTCCCCTCCGTTCTGCACAAGCTGTTTATCTCCCAGCTGTAGAACACCTTTTTAATTGGGCAGCCTTAACTAGGTATTTATATGCCCATTTCCCTGGTGGAAAGCTCTTGACCTATGAGTAAGTTTCAGTGTGTTCTGGCTGAGGTTTTGACAGAGGGTTTTGGACTTTTAACAGGTAGGATTTTGCCATCAAAATTCACTTTGGAGTTCGGTAAACAAAAGGTTGTCATCATCTCCTCCCCCTGTAATTACAAGGTGCTTCTTTCAAAAGCTGCCAGTTTCAATTCATGGCCAAATCCTGAGGTGATTGCTTTTGTTGTGCTGCTTTGAGAGGATTTTGCTTTTAAGTGCTCTGGGAATAATTGATGTGTGTGTGCTTGCCTCAAATGAGGTTTTTGTTGCAGCTTCCACAAGATGTTGACTGTAAACACGAAGCTCTTTGGAGGGTGTGAAGATGAGCACTGTCCCTGCTTCCCCACTGCTGTTTACAGGGAAGGACTGGTAAAGCTGTTTATGATCACAGGAAGGCTGTGAGCAGGCTGCTGCTGTTTGTGAGGGCTTCACCTCGGTGTTGCTAGGGAAGGATGACTGAGTTTGGTCTCTTTGCAGTCACTACAGGAAACAACAAGGAAAAGGAGGATTTTCGTAGATTCATGGAATGGTTTGGGTTGGAAGGGATCTTAAAGATCATAGAATTAAGCAGGTTGGAAGAGAGCTCCAAGCTCATCCTGTCCAACCTAGCACCCAGCCCTGTCCAATCAACCAGACCATGGCACTAAGTGCCTCATCCAGTTTGTTCTTGAACACCTCCAAGGACAGCGACTCCACCACCTCCCTGGGCAGCCCATTCCAATGCCAATCACTCACTCTGCCAACAACTTCCTCCTAACATCCAGCCTGACCCTGCCCTGGCACAGATTCAGGCTGTGTCCCCTTCTGTCCCTGGNGGTGTTGGACTCAGTGATCTCTATCCAGGGGTTGGACTTGATGATCTCTTTGGGTCCCTTCCAACCCCTAACATCCTGTGATCCAGCCTGGCCCTGAACACCTCCAGGGAGGAAGCATCCACAGCCTCCCTAGGCAACCTGTGCCAGTGTCTCCCCACCCTCACTGTAATGAATTTCTTCCTCTTTACAGTTTTATTCTGGGTAACCTTAACAAAAGCTTTCAGGTACCAGGGTAAAGTTGCTTTTGTGTTGCTTTTGGTGAGGCACTGGAACAGGTTCCCCAGAGAGGCTGTGGATGCCTCCTCCTTGGAGGTGTTCAGGGCTGGGTTGGATGATGTCTTGAGCAATCTGGGCTAGTGGGAGGTGTTCCTGGCCATGGCAGGGGGCTTGGAACTAGGAGATCTTTAAAGGTCTCCTCCAATCCAAACCATTCTGTGATTCTGGGGTTGTTTTTAGTTTGTTTTGAGAACCCACACAGCCTCTAAAGCTATCCAGGAAAGCTTCCAGTGCGAGGAGGGTTGGATGGAGTCATCTTCTAGGTGCATTTTGCTCTTAAACATGTGTTTTCTTCTGGGAGCATAATGAATATTCAAGAAACACTCCAAGCTACTCTTCCCTGGAGTTGTTTTTGCATTCTCTGGCTGGATTTCTAAACATCAACACGGTTGTCTGCATCGATTACGTTTTGGAGCCCTTCCATGGTATAGAGTCATCAATTCCTGCAGAGCTTAAAAGGGCAGCAGAAATTCCTCTCTGAGACTTGCAGTCAGCGGACACAGGGCAGTGTGTGGGTCTTGGGAGAAATTGTCAACCCCTTAGGTTTTCATAGGATCAACCAGGTTGGAAGAGACCTCCAAGATCATCCACTCCAACCTAGCACCCAGCCCTATCCAGTCAACCAGACCATGGCACTAAGTGCCCCAGCCAGGCTTGGCTTCAACACCTCCAGGCACAGCCACTCCACCACCTCCCTGGGCAGCCCATTCCAATGCCAATCAGGCCCTTAAGCCCTGAAATCACACCCAGGGGAGCAGGGCCAGGGTTTCCCTGTACCTCTGTAAGAGACAGGGGAGGTGATTTGTGAATGGGTTTTAGCTGTGCTGGGTTAAATGCAGCTGTTTTGTGGCCTGGTATCTGTTTTGTAGGGATTGAATTCTTGTTCTCAGTTCAAAGCCTCTTCTGAAGAGAGAAGCAGAGAATCATTGAAAGGTTTGGGTCGGAAGGGACCTCTGAAGCTCATCCAGTCCAACCTCCTGCAGTCAGCAGGGACATCCTCCACTAGAGCAGGTTGCTCAGAGCCCTGTTGAGCCTCACCTTGAATATCTCCAGGGATGAGGACTCAGCTACCTCCCTGGGTAACCTACTGGAGTGTTCCAGCAGCCTCACAGTGCAGAACTTGTTCCTGACACCCAGTCATAATCCAGTTGCTGTGTTGTCTGTGCTTACAGTCCATGTTTGCCAGAACTGGAGTTTGTTCTCAACAGATTCAGCATTTAGGGTTTAATTAATTGTTAGCTTTAAATGTTAAAGTGTTTTGTCTTCCTCTGATTCATTTTCTTAAGGCACAGCAAACCAGAAATGCTGTAAGGATCCATTTGATGTGCCAGGCTGAAGGATTGGAAAAGAAGGAAAACAGATGGAATTCCTTCCCCTCTCTCCAGCTTGTTCCTTAGCCAGCTCCAGGGATGATGAGGAGGGGCAGGGGCAGGCCATGCTGCCTGCAGCCCCAGAGGCCTGGGAGTGCTGTGGTGGCAGAAGGCATTGCTGTAACGAGCTGGCCCTGGCAGCCAGCACCGTTTCTTTCTTTGCCTGTTAGGCACCATCAGGCTGAACACACTCATCAGTTTGTCACAAATGTGCCCTCCCCATGGCTGCTGCAGTCTGCTCTTGCTGTTTTCCAGGCTCAGCTGCTTTAGGGTGGAAGGGGAATGTTGCCCTGCTGGTGTAAGTGTTGATGGATACAGAAGAGTTGCTGAGCTGAGCATTGCTTTTGGTTACCTTTGGGCACTTTGTTATTCCAACCCCAGAAAGTACCAAACCTGCAACAGTGAACCCCTAATGCAGCAGCACCCTGCCAGGCCTGGGTGCTGTTTGCATGCCCAGGAGTTTAAGGGGTTGGGAAGTGCCTTGGCTGCTTCTGAGAGCTCAGCTGTTAGTGATGGTTAACAGAAACAACTTGTGCCCACTTCCATTGCCAGTAACAGATCCCCCAAAGTGGATGGCACTGAGCTGTGTGGGGTGGCTGAGAGGCTGGAGGGAAGGAATCATCCAGAAGGACTTGGACAGGCTGGAGAGGTGGGGCCAAGGCAACCTCATGAAGTTCAACAAGGCTAAGCCAAGTGCAAGGTCCTGCAGCTGGGTCAGGGCAATGCAAAGCACAAATCCAGGTTGAGCAAGGAGTAGCTTGAGAGCAGCCCTGAAGAAAAGGCCTTGGGGGTGGCAGTTGGTGCCAA
>WAAF01017812.1:81672-94284 GCA_013400475.1 Tricholaema leucomelas
CCCAATGTGATCAAAGATCACATTGGGTGATTCTGTGCTCCACAACCTCCCTGGAGGTGTTCACAGGCCAGGTTGGATGAGGCTTTGAGTACCCTGTGCTGGTGGGAAGTGTCCTTGCCCATGGCAGGGGGTTTGGACCATAGGAGCTTCGAGACCTCTTCCAACTCAAACCATGCAGTGAATCAAGCAGGTAATAAACTCCAAATGCACATATTTTATAAATCAACCCCAAAAGTTTATTAAACAAATCTCCAAAATATATAAATCCCTAAAATTAACCCCAGAAAGTCTAAAGTGAGTCTCAGTGGGATGAGTGGAACTTGCACAAGTTGGCTTTAAGTGCTGTCTGACTTCTCTGTGCTTGGCTGTGACCCAGGGTTGAGTCTTTTGCCTGGTTCTGGGAGGAGACATTGATTTGAGCACAGAGGAATGGAGCTGTAAAGCTCTGGATCAGCAAGATCTGCTTTCAGCCTGGGACTGACCCCTTGCCTTTGTCAGAACAGTTCTAACTCTGGTGGCAGGCCCTGGGCTGAAAGAGAAGGAAGCAGAAATAGTTTTGTCAGCTCCAGGTAATTTCTTTTTGGCATCATCTCAGCTCTCTGCAGGCAGCAAATTGTGCTGTGAAACTGGGGAGGTGGGGGAAGGTCTTGTCAGTGCTGAGAGTTTCAAGTGTTTATTAACTGGGTGGGTTGTTGGGTGACAAGTGGTGTCCCTCAGGAGTCTTTGTGTTCAGAAGCAAACAGGGGGCAGCTGCTGGCCCTAGAGGAGAGGGGACAAGTGATGTCCCCCCACAGGAATCTGTACTGGGACCTGTACTGTTCAGTCTCTCCATCAGTGATACAGTGAGACTCAGGCACCCTCACCAGAAGTGCAGATGACACCAGGCTGAGTGGTGTGGTTGATGAGACTGAGGGATGGGATCCATCCAGAGGGACCTGGAGAGGTGAACTGAGGAGAAACTCAGGAGAGTCAACAAGGAAAAGTGTAAGGTTCTGAAGCTGGGTTGGGGCAACCTTTGATATGAATCCAGGCTGGGGGATGAGGAGACTGAGAGCAGCCCTGCAGAGAAGGGCTTGGGGGTGCTGGTGGGGGAGAAGCTGGGCAGGAGGCAGCAATGGGCACTGGTAGCACAGAAGGCCAAGGGCAGCCTGGGCTGCATCCAAAGCAGAGTGGGCAGAGATGGAGAGAGGAGATCCTGCCCCTCTGCTCTGGGGACACCTCACCAGCACTGCAGTGTCCCAGTCTGGAGCCTGCAACACGAGAGAGACCTGGAGCTGATGGAGAGGGTCTAGAGGAGGCCACAAAGATGATCAGAGAGCTGATGGGGACAGACTGAGAGAGTTGGGATTGTCCAGCCTGGAGAGGAGAAGGCTTCAGGAAGACTTTAGAGCTGCATTTTAATACCTGAAAGGGACCAACAGACAGGCTGGGGAGGGACTGTTCAGAAGGGCCTGTGGGGATAGGATGAGGGCAATGATTTGTAACTGGAGCAGGGCAGAGTTAGGTTGGACATGAAGAGGGAGTTCTGCACTATGACTGTGGTGAGACACTGGCACAGGCTTCCCAGGGATGTGGTTGAGGCCCTGTCACTGGAGACATTCAAGAGCAGACTGGATGTGGCCCTGGGCAGCCTGCTCTGGTTGGAGATGTCGCTGTTGAGTGCAGGGAGGTTGGACCAGATGACCTCGGAGGGTCTCATCCAGCCCAGTGCAGTCTGTGCCTCTGCAGATGCCAGCTGGGCTGCACACTTTGGGCTGTCAGGGTTTAGCAATGTGCTTTCCCCAGCAAATCCACTGCAGCAGGAGCACTGCTGGTGGCTTTGTCGTGGCTTTGTCAGGCTGGGCTGTGTCTTTCTGCAGCGCAGGCAGGGGGGCTGCTGGCTGCTCCCTGCCTCCCGCACACGTCTGCAGCCTGCTCCTCCGCGCTGCTGCCTGCTTCAAACAGCTCAGCTGCTGCGTCTGCACCCCGAGGTTGCCTTCAGCTTGCTCCTTCAAGACTGTCCAGAAAAAACTATCTGGGAGCAGGTTGGTGCCTGCAGCTGAAGGCCCAAGTTTGCTCTGGAGGGGCCGTGGGAAAGGTGCCGGCTGGGAGCAGAGCGCGGCTGGGGTGACTTGGTGCCGCTGAAGGTGATGGATGAGCTGGCACTTGGGGCAGCAGCATCAAAACGACTTCTCTTGGCAACAGGATTTAGTCAGGATGGTCTCTTGAAGATTTGCATCACTGGATATGAATGCTTGTTCCAGAGGATCTTTGGAGGCTGCTGCCTGACCTGTAGAGTCCCCACAGGCTGTTGGTTACAGCTTCAGCTTGCTCTTGGACGTGCTGGCTTTTGTTAACCCACTTGCAGAAGGACAAGCTGGTGTTGGTAAAGCAGAGGAGGGGGACAAGATGTTTCTCTTGGCACTGGTGGCTGTGTGGTTCCTGCTCAGAGTAGTTGTGGAGCTGGGATGCAGATAGATCCTGCCAGGGGGGTTGGTGTTGGCTGAAAGCAGGCAGAGGAATCCTTCAGTGGCGCTGCAGGGCATGGAAAAGGGACAGGGCTGACAGCCAAGGCCACAGCACCTTTGGAGGTTGACAGGACAGTGCTTAGGAAGTGTAGGAGAAATGACCCCTGTGGATGGTTCTTGTGTTGATCTCAGCTGCAGGCATCTCCCCTGTTTGGGTTTGCAGCTGAATTTCTTCCTTCCCAGGCCTGTGGAATGATGGTGGCTGTTGGTGTCACATCACAGACCTGCTGGATGGTTCACCTGGGTGCAACTCCAGGAATGTGAGGTTTCAGAAGCCTCTGGAATGACAGCAGAGCTACAACAGGGCTGGGTTCTTCTCTGAAATGGCTGTTCACAGCTGAGGTGTTCCACAGCACAGACACAGCCATTTGCCCTCCCAGCTCAGCAGCTCTCTGTGCTTCGTCGCCAAGGCAAAAGCCTGGAGGGTGGAATTTTGCTGTAGGGGATGCTGGAGGAGTGTTGATTGACTCAGCATTGGGACCACTTCAGTGGTCTTGAAGAGGAGACAGAGGTCACCTTCAGTAAGATTGCTGACAGCACCAAGCTGAGGGTAGAGAGGCTCTACAGAGGGGCCTGGACTGGATGGATGGGCTGGGGTCAGCTGAATGAGGTTCTAAAAGGGCAAGGGCTGGCTCCTGCCCTTAGGTCACAACAACTCCATGGACACTCCAGGCTGGAGGCAGAGTGGCTGGAAAATCCAGTGGAAAAAAACCTGAGGTTGGTGATTGACAGGTGGCTGAACATGAGCCAGCAATGTGCTCAGGTGGCCAAGAAAGGCACCAGCAGGAGCAGGACAGGGATTGTGCCCCTAGACTGGGCACTGATGAGGCTGCATCTCAAATTCTGTGTTCAGTTTTGGGTCCTTCACTCCCAGAAGGACATTAAGAGGCTGGAGCAGGTCCAGAAAAGGGCAAGAAAGCTGGGAAAGGGTCTGGAGAAGAGAGCTAGGGAGGAGCAGCTGAGGGAGCAGGGGGTGATCAGCATGGAGAACAGGAGGCTGAGAGGAAACCACATTGCTCTCTACAGCTCCCTGAGAGGAGGCTGCAGTGAGGTGGAGGTTGGGCTCTGCTCCCTAGTAACAAGTGGTAAGAAGAGATGAAATGGCCTCAGGCTTCACCAGGGGAGGTTTGAGTTGCACACAGGGGAAAAAAATGCTGGAAGGGTCCTAAGGCATTGGACCAAGCTGCTCAGAAGGGTGATGGAGTCACCAAGAGAGGTGATGTAGATGTGGTTGGTGCCTGGGGAAATGGCTTAATGATGAACTTGGTGGAGTGGGGTTCATGGTTGGATTTGGTGGTCCTGAAGGTCTTTTCCCTAAATGATTCTGTGAGTCCAGCCTCTGCTGCAGTGCCTGCTGTTATGCTGGGGTAGGGAGATGGAAAGACACTGCCCTGGACAGAACTCAGCAATCTGGAGGTGTCTGGTGTGTGCTGGTGGAGGCTGCACAGCAAACACCACCATAGCAATCCTGGTCAGTTGTCCTGTCTGCTTCATGGCCATGCTGTAGGTCTGAAGGTGTTCCACGTTGCTCCAAGAACACAAAGAAGCAAAGTGCTTGGATTCATTCCTCTCTGTAGTGTTTTTTTGAGGGCCACAAATATGTTTGGAAGGGCTGGAGAGCTTCTCCTACAAGGACAGGCTGAAGGAGCTGGGGTTGTTCAGCCTGGCGAAGAGAAGGCTCCAGGAAGACTTGGTGGCAACCTTCCAGTACCTGAAAGGGGCTACAAGAATCATAGAATGGTTTAGGTTGGAAGGGACCTCAAAGCTCAGCCAGTTCCAACCTCCTGCCATAGGCAGGGGACACCTCCCACTTTTACAGGTCACTCAAAGCCTCATCCAGCCTGGTCCTGAACACCTCCAGGGAGGTTGTGGAGCACAGAAGCACCCAATGTGATCTTTGATCACATTGGGTGCTTCTGTGCTCCACAACCTCCCTNCTAGCCTGTGCCCATAGGAAGGGTTCCCAGAGGCCTACAGTGATAAGACAATGATTTGAAATTAGAGCAGAGGAGATTTAGATAGGATCTGAGGAACAGGTTCTGCACCATGAAGGTGCTGGAACACTGCAACAGGTTGCAGAAGGAGGGGGTTGAATATCTCCATCTCTGGAGATGTTCAAGGTGAGGCTGGACAGGGCTCTGGAGAGCCTGTTCTAGTGGAGAATGTCCCTGCTGACTGCAGAGGTGTTGGACTAGATGACCTTGGGAGGTCTCTTCCAACCCAACCCATGCCATGATTCTACCTGTTGCTGTGTGTGGGTCTGCACACTGGAGTGGGGCACTGCCCTGCCTGTCTGTTCCTCTATGCCTGTTGCTTTCCATGGAGCAGCTTTGGGTGCTGTGCTTTCAACTGCTTCCAGCTGGCACCTCTGGGACAGACACTTCTGCTGGCACAGCCCAGTGTTGTCTGTGCTGCTCAGCTGGCTGAGGAGCTGCTGGAGGTGGGACCTAACAGCTCTTTAACACCTTGGGGGATCACTGTGCAGCTACCCAGAGGCATGGAGACCTTGGACAAGAGTGTGGGCATGGAGAGAGATTTGCTTTGATACCACTGTGGGATTTGGTTGGTTTAAGATGTGTGAGATCATTTGTGTGCCTCCAGCAATTTGGAATCCCCCCTCTGCTCTGCACTGCTGAGACCCCACCTGGAGTACTGCGTCCAGTTCTGGAGTCCCTGGGACAAGAGGGCTGTGGAGATGCTGGAGAGTGTCCAGAGCAGGGCCAGGAGGATGCTGAGAGGGCTGCAGCAGCTCTGCTGTGAGCACAGACTGAAAGAGTTGGGGCTGTGCAGGCTGGAGCAGAAGAGGCTCCCAGGTGACCTTCTTGTGGCCTTCCAGGATCTGAAGGGGGCTCCAAAAAAGCTGGGGAGGGACTTTTGAGGCTGCCAGGGAGTGCCAGGACTGGGGGGGATGGAGCAAAGCTGGAGGTGGGGAGAGTGAGGCTGGAGGTGAGGAGGAAGTTGTTGAGCAGGAGAGTGGTGAGAGGCTGGAATGGGTTGCCCAGGGAGGTGGTTGAGGCCCCATGGCTGGAGGTGTTTAAGGCCAGGCTGGCTGAGGCTGTGTGCAGCCTGCTCTAGGGTAGGGTGTCCCTGGGCATGGCAGGGGGCTTGGGACTGGCTGCTCATTGTGGTCCCTTCCAACCCTGGTTGATTCAATGATTCCCTGCTGCAAGGAAAACCTTGCTGCTCTTTCAAGAGAAGAGGCAAGGAAGAACCTGTGTGTGGTGGTGGTGGTATGGTCAGGTCATCCTGCCTGTCCTCTGTGCTTTTATGGCCAGCTCTGGTCAGTGTTTTCGTGGACCTTCTAAAGACAGAACCCCCCAGTGTGTGGTCATTGTAAATGTTTGGTACTTTTCCAGCTTCTGTAGTTTATGGTTAACCCCCAATGGGCTTAGCTTGTACAATAATTACTGGAGTTTTTGCTTTTACAGCCTTTACAGTGAATTGAGCCTGTACTTGATGAACACATTGCAAGCAAAGTTAATACAGCACTGATCACAGAATGGCAGAGTGCATTGGCTTGGAAGGGACCCTCGAAGGTCATCTTGTGCAACCCCCCTGCATTCAGCAGAAAAATCTCCAACCAGAGCAGGTTGCTCACAGCCCCATCAAGTTTGACCTTGAATGTCTCCAAGGATGGGGCCTCAACCTCATCCCTGGGCAGCCTGTGCCAGTGTTTCACCACCCTCACTGTGCAGAACTTCCTCCTGATCTCCAACTTAAATCTCCCCTGCTCCACTTTAAAACCATTGCCCTCATCCTATCCCTGCAGGCCCTTCTGAACAGTCCCTCCCCAACCTTCCTGCAGGTCCCTTTCAGGTACTGAAATGCAGCTCTGAGATCTCCCTGGAGCCTTCTCTTTTCCAGCCTGAACAGTCCCTAACTCTGTGATAGGATGAGAGGAAATGGATTGAAGCTTGAAGAGGGGAGACTTAGACTGGAGAAGAAGAAATTCTTTCCAGTGAGGTTGGGGAGACCCTGGCAGAGGTTGAGGGTGGGGNGGAGGTGTCCCTGCCTATGCCCAGGGGGTTGGAACTGGATGAGAGCGGTGAGATGCTGGAACAGGTTGCCCAAGGATGTGGTTGATTCCCTGTCTCTCTACACATTCAAGATCAGACTTGATGTTCCCCTGTGCAGCATAATCTGGCTGGAAATGTCCCTGCTGACTGCAGTGGGGTGGAACAAACTGACCTGTGAGGATCCCTTCCAACCTGATGCCGTCTGTGAATCTTCCAAGTCCTAATCCATTCTTTGAGTCTATCAACCTGAATCCTGAAACCAGAGTGGTGGGAGCAGATTCTCTGCCATGAAACTAACCTTCTTTTTCTTTCCCAGGGCAATCACTTTGATCAGTATGAAGAAGGGCACCTGGAGATAGAGCAGGCGTCTCTAGACAAGCCGATCGAATCGGTAAGGCACCTCCCAGCATCAGCCACCCACCAGAGTTTAGGTCCTGCTCGGATGCTACTTGATGTGAATGCAGTCAAATTTGGTAGGAGCCAGCCTCTTTTCCTGGCAGCACAGGGTTAATTCTTGGTGGTGAATTGCATGCTGAGATCAAGTGGGCCTGGGATTTAATGGTTGAGTTGTTCTAAAACTAAAGGATGCTGAAATTGTAGCTGGAGATGATGCTTTAGAGATGATTGAGAAGATTCACTCCTAGAGGGCTGCTGTGTTGGTTTTTTTTTTGCTTAGGCTTTTATACTTTGAAGAATCAGGTAAAGTCCCAGACAGAGCTGATGGGAACAGTGTAGTAAAAATCTGATTTTGATCTTTTCTTTATTTTTAGTTGATATTTTTTTGGTTTTGGAGAGGGAACTGATGTGTTAAAGCCAACTTTGGTAGGCTGAGTCCAGGCAGTACACAAACACTTCCCCTGTCAACCTGAAGCTGCCCTGGGAGCTCCTGTGTACAGCATCGCTTTGAGGCAGCTCTGCAGAGCACAGCCTAAGATTGGGGCAGAACAAAAACGTTTGACCTTGTTTAAACTTTTCTCTTTGCAAAGCATCTTCTGCTGCTCTTGGGCACAACTTAAACAGGACCCAAGTTTGACCCTTAGCTTTAAATCTCAACGTGAGAGGGCAGACAACCTGAAGCGCCTGCTCCAGGCTCCCTCGGCGGTGTCCCGATGAAGGGCAGAGATTTCTTTTTGGTTACGAATAAGCAATCCTGGTCCAAATGTTTTCTCTTCCCTGTTAAGGATTGAAGCTGTCTGTCAAAGCTGCACTGTTAGGGTGCAGGCAATGGTAGGCAAAGCTGGGTTCTAGCTGGTTCTTTGGTGTGTAGGTTGGTGTTGTGTGTGTTTGTGTGTGCGTGTTTAGATGTTTACCAGAAATTTACACAACTTGGGGTGTTCGACGTTTTTCTTCCGCAGCAGTTGGCCCATATTAGCTAAGCAGCCATGATCTGGTTTGTATTGCACGGTCTGCCTTATTTAATTTCTTCTCTAGGGTTTCCTTTCCCTTTTCTTATTTCTGTTCTTCTGGTCCAGTGAACACTGCATATAGTACTTACTGTCTTAATGTGCTGGCATGATGCTAGATTTAGGCATGGCAGTAATTGATGACGCATGAGATAATGCTGCAGAGATGGGAATTGGTATTCAACCTTCTCCTGAATACTTCAATCTTAAAGACTGGGAGTTGGGGGGGAGCTTAATTAAAATGCCAAGCTTGTTTCTTTACCTAAATATCATGAGGAATGCTTCGTGGTGCCATGCTGGAAATTAGCATTTCAAAATAATTCAAATGCAACTTAGCCCAGGCTGGTTTAGCTGAGTGCTAAAAGTGTTCTCCCAACCGGAGGAGTAGAGGTGGGCACAGATGCCATCCCTCTGGTGTTCTGCAGGGAGTGATGCCTGCCTGCCTGTCTGTAAAACCTTGGCACAGGACCTGGCAGCAAAGGCACACAGTCACAGGGCAGCTTGGATCTTCATTTGTTGCAGTTTGATTAATGCTGAGCTGTGACAGAAAGATTCAATTCAATTCTGGCTTTAATATTTGATTGGTGGAAGTCTCACTCTCCAACTGCTGGGACATTATTAATCTTTACAGCTTTTGGATAGGGTTTAGTAGGCACAGTTCAGCCTAATAGTTACATTTGAAAAGCACTTTGATGGAGAGGGTGAGGGAGTGGCTTAGTTCTTCAGGAGGAGAAACAGTTAAAAACCTCCAATTGCTCTTTAAAATCCACTTTGTTTCACTCTTGTCTGTAAAGATGACCTTTGGAGGCCCCTTCCAGCCCAAACCAGCCCAAACCATTCAACGATTTAGGCAAACTAATAAGAGACACAAGCATTTGAGATGTCAACCCCCAAGCTGGAGCCTAAAACCCTTGGCTGGAGTGACAGAGCTGAGTAGATTCCTGCCCTGCTTTGTCACAGCAGCCACACTGGCTCGGAGCACCTGAGCTGGCTCCGTGGGCTAATCCCAGAACTCAAAAGCTGTGACTGCTGCCCGAGCTGATTTCTAATCTCTGTGTCAGAAACAACCTGGTCACTTTTCATCTTCAATCAATGCAGGAGTGATGCTTAAATTCTGTAGCTGGGAAGCATAAATCATCTTGGCAGGTGAAAATGGTTCTGCTTCCACGCTGCTAACGGCCTGTGGTGCTTTTTGAATTGGCAAATGACACCCAGGAAAAGGAGGAATTCTTTTCAGCTCAGTTTAGTGGTCCACCTGCCTGCAGGATTTTACCCCCCCCTCCAGGAAAGAGATGTTCATCCTGCTGCTTTTTGGTGGGTTTTGGCTGGGTTTTTTTTTTTCCCCACCTTGTATTTGGTGCTGTTTGCTCACCCAGAAGGGGATGAGCTGAAATTGAGAGGCAAAGAGCAAGGGCAAGCCTCTAATTTGCAAATGCCACCCATCTAAATATTTGCAACATTAACAAATTGGTTTATAATCCTTAACCAGTTCTCTCTTAGCAGTTCAAGTGACCTTTAAAAAGGAATCTGCTCGGAGCAGTGAGTAAGAGCCTGTGCCTCACATTGTAGAAGTGGTTTGGATGACAGATGTCTGTGTGAGGAAGGCTGTTTGCAACCACAGCAGATCAAAGAGCCTCCCAGTTAAAAATCATCGAGTTTGGTTATTCTACAGACTGAAGAGTGGATTAAGAACAATCTCTTCAATGTGCTTCCTGCAGCTTCTCACATCTTAGTGATATGGAAATGCTTTAAAGGCTGAAGGCAGCTGGCATTTGGGAATGGCAGGGGTGGAGGGGTTCCCTTGCAGGGCTTATTGCCAGCCCCGCTGAGGTGAGATCCATCTCTGCAGCATTACCTGTTGAGAGGTGCTGACTGTACTGCTACAGCATGCAACTCAAAAGGTGGCTGGGAAAATAGGTTTGGGAGTCTACAGATCATTACAATGTTGAAAAGTGCCCTCAATTAGCCTGCTGTTGGGTGGAGATCCTGCTTTGGACAGCTTGTTTAGGCCAAAGCTGTCTGGACTGAAAGATATGACTAGAACCAGAGCACACTTATGGAGAGCAGAGCTGACAGGAGCCAGTGGATGTTCCCAGCCCAAACGAGGAGCCAGCTATTTTCCATTACTAATTGAAGGAAATATTTCCTATCAATGGACTCCTCAGAGCTGTAAATACTGACATTTTCTTGCCCCACCTCCCCCCCCTCCCCATAATCCCACAACTTTTTGGGTTGTTCTTGTTCTGGTTTGAAAGTTGCTGCACTTGCACTGACTCTTCACGTCAGTGTGCTTGGAAAACCACCACAGAGCATTTACTTAACCCTTTTGGTTTGAAATCCAAGCTGCTGCACTTGCACTGACTCTTCCTGTCAGTGTGCTTGTCAAAACCCCAGAGCACTTCACCCTTTTGATTTTCACTTGGGAGATGCTGCATGCATTTGTTGTAAAGTGTTTGGAGTGCACTGAGCTCAGGCACTCCACTGGGCAGCCCCAAAGTATTGCAGCTTAACTAGAACCCAAATTTTCTTCACCTTGATTCCTCATTTCTCCTTGTTCCCTGGACACTTGTTGCTGTGAATTTGTGGTTTTCTTTGTCCCAGCAGGGCAGAGTAGGAGATAGCAACGTCCCCCCTAGAGCCAGCACCAGAAGCAGCCCTTTGCCTGCGCAGGCAGCCTGCAGAGTCGTCAGGGAGTCCAACCAAGCTGTTGGAGTCCAAGCTGCCAATCTCCCACCTGTTCTGGGGCTTGTTAGTTTGTCCTTGTCCCAGCCAACAGCTGTCCTTTCCCACCCCCCCCCACCTCTAAGTCTCAGTTACAGCAGGAGCCCCCTGAGCAGGCAGGGGTGAGGCATCAGTTGGTGACAGGGGGAGGCTCCCAGGCTGCTGTAGGTGGCTGGAGGAGCTGAGGCTGGGCTTTGTCGCTCTGATATCTGTACAGATCTGTGGACTCCACTAGTTCCAAAGTGTCACTTGGTGAGGCTGCTGATTTGACATTTAGCAGTAGCCACCCGTGGACAGCGCTATAAATAACCTGCTTCTTGAAGCTGAATGGTGTAGCATTACTCTTGGGCTTTTCTCTCTAGTCTTCATTGTGTCATCTGTAGTGAGCTCTAGGTTTTGTTTTTGGGAATCCTTTCAACCTCTCCTTTGCATGGGTTCACCCAGTAGCATCTGATCCTTGCTTCTAGATTCCTCCATACACAGTCAGCACAGCTTACAACCCACTCAAGAGACGGATGGGTCCTGCTCGGGGGTGGAGGATGCGGCCGTGGTACATGGGGGGGAGGACAAACACCTCATGGCAAACCTCTGTTAGGCAAAACTAGGGGAGGGAGGACAAACACCTCATGGCAGACCTCTGTTAGGCAAAACTAAGGTTTGGTTTCTCCACTACACAGCTCAACCCAACCCACTGTGGAGTCTGTCCCACCTGTGGCATCACCTGGACTTCCATTTCTTCTGCCCATCTCCTCGTGGAATGTGTTTGGGTTTTCTTCTGTTTCTTGCTGGGGGTGTCCCCATCAGGAATCATGGATAACCATGGAAAGCATCCAGGGTGTAGGATAGGGAGCTAGGAAGGTTTGAGCTGTTGGAGGAGGTCACTCTGAGTGGGGTTTTCCCACAGTAGCTTAGCCAGCTCCTGTGAGGAGCTGGGGTAAGGTTAAGACCTTTCCATTTCCTACAGGCTTTTGGAAAAGTCACATTTCACCTCTCATGAGAAGTTCTCCATCTGTAAATAGAAACCATCCCCACTGAACAGCTCCAGAGCTGGCAGAGCAGTGCCAGGTGGTGCAGATGGTTTCACTGAGGGCCTGCTGAGCAATTCCAGCCTATGCTGAGCACCCTGCAGTCTGGTGTCCAGCATGTCTGTGACTGGTGCCCGGGCAGGTAATGCTTGGACAACGAAGGAGAGCTCCTTGCTGTCCTTCAGCAACTTTCCATCCTTTCCACAACCTCCATCTGAAACCCTTTTATGGTGCCTGTAACCCAAGGAGCTCCAAAGAGCAGTGTAAGAAAATAAGTAAGCTTGGGTCAGCTCTCCAGGAGGATTTCCTCCTTGGGCAGACGATGGCTTTGGAGCTCACTGCACCTCTTCATTGCTAGAAGGTGAGGATAGTTTATCCAAAAGGAATCACAGGAGTCAGGGGCTGGAATGGCAGTTCCAGAACCTGAGTAGGAAGTTTGGTGTAGAACCACATCTTTCCTCTGTGAAAGAGCCCAGAAAGTTACAAACCTTCAGCTTAAAAATGCTGCTTGACCAAAAGCTCCCAGCTGCCACATGGCCAGTTTTGGTCCTGATGTCCCTGGCTGCTGCCCAGTCCAGCAGGCTTTGCAGAACAGCTCTCAGGTGGGGGCCCAGCAAGCCTGACCCCTTCCATAAGGGAATATTTAGGGCAGCTTTGAGGCTGTTGAGCAGCCCTGCCTCTCCGAGAGGGCTGTGGTAGGGATCTGAGCTGCAGGAGGAAGGTAGAACAGGGCTAGAAATCAGCAGGCTGATGGCCAGGTCCCAGCTGAGATGTTAATGTTAAACTCTAAGGGTTGTGCTCCCTGGTCAGGGAAACGTTTTCCATTCCATGGATTCATAGAACAGGTTGGGTTGGAAATGACCTTAAAGATCATCTAGTTCCAACCCCCCCCTACACTGCCATGGGCACCTCCCACTCTGCCAGGTGATCAGTGGGCAGC
>WAAF01017813.1:1716-16592 GCA_013400475.1 Tricholaema leucomelas
GGCACGGTGCAGAGGGCACTGGCATGGTGCAGAGGGCACTGGCACGGTGCAGAGGGTGCTGGCACGGTGCAGGGGGCACTGGCACGGTGCAGAGGGCGCTGGCACGGTGCAGAGGGCACTGGCACGGTGCAGAGGGCAGGTTCTCCTTGCTGTTCTCCACAGACATCGATGAGTGCTCCAGTGGGGAGAACCTCTGCCAGCGCAACGCCGACTGCATCAACATCCCTGGCAGCTACAGGTGTGAGTGCTCCACCGGCTACAAGCTGTCGCCCAGCGGAGCCTGCGTGGGTAAGGCCACACCACAGCAGCAGGGTCCAGGTTGGAGAAACCCTCTGAGATCATCCACTCCAACCAGCAACCCAACCCCACCGTGGCCACCAAACCCTGGCCCTAAGTGCCACGGCCACAGCTTTCCTGAACACCTCCAGGGCTGGGCACTCCAGCACCTCCCTAGGCAGCCTGTGCCAATCTCTGACCGCTCTGGCAGCAAAGAAGTTCTTCCTCATCTCCAACCTCACTCTCCCCTGGCACAGTTTCAGGGCCTAGGGAGAAGAGCCCAACCCCGAACTCAATCTGTCTCCTTTCAGGGGGGTCTCCTCTCAGCATCCTCTTCTCTAGGCTGAAGTGGGGAGATCTTTGCTACCTATTCCAGAGAGACCTCTGTGAGGTCCTGGTACCCCTGCCCAGGCTCTTCAAATGGTTCTATTCATCATGTGTTGACCCAAACAAGGACAGGATGGACACAGGAGCATAGAATGGATCTGAGCATCACTGACCCAAACAAGGACAGGATGGGCACAGGAGCATAGAATGGTTCTAACAAGGACAGGATGGACACAGGAGCATAGAATGGATCTGAGCATCACTGACCCAAACAAGGACAGGATGGGCACAGGAGCATAGAATGGTTCTAACAAGGACAGGATGGACACAGGAGCATAGAATGGATCTGAGCATCACTGACCCAAACAAGGACAGGATGGGCACAGGAGCATAGAATGGTTCTAACAAGGACAGGATGGACACAGGAGCATAGAATGGATCTGAGCATCACTGACCCAAACAAGGACAGGATGGGCACAGGAGCATAGAATGGTTCTAACAAGGACAGGATGGACACAGGAGCATAGAATGGATCTGAGCATCACTGACCCAAACAAGGACAGGATGGGCACAGGAGCATAGAATGGTTCTAACAAGGACAGGATGGACACAGGAGCATAGAATGGATCTGAGCATCACTGACCCAAACAAGGACAGGTTGGACACAGGAGCATAGAATGGTAGGGGTTGGAAGTGAGCTCTGGAGCTCTGGCAAAGAGGGATCACTCAGGGCAGGGCACCCAGGAACACATCTTGTAAGTCTCCAGAAAGGAGGACTCCACAACCCCTCTGGGCAGCCTGCTCCAGGCCTCCAGCAGCCTCACACCAAAGAACCAAAGAATCACAGAATCAAGCAGGTTGGAAGAGAGCTCCAAGCTCCTCCAGCCCAATCTATCCTCCAGCCAATCACCCTCCCAGACCTGTCCTTTCCTGGACGATGTCCTCACTACCTTCTGAGCTTGGCTGAAGTCACTCAGAGCTGAGTTGAAGCCATCACTGTCCCTGTTGGATTGTGCCCACCCTGATTGCAGAGGGGTTGGACTGGATGAGTCCTTTCCAACCCAGCCCAAATGCTCTCCAAGGTCCCTTCCCACCCTGAGCCATTCATAGAATCACAGAATCAGGCAGGTTGGAAGAGAGCTCCAAGCTCAAACAGCCCAACCCAGCCCCCAGCCCTGCCCAGTCACCAGCCCATGGCACTAAGTGCCCCAGCCAGGCTTGGCTTCAACACCTCCAGGGATGGTGACTCCATCACCTCCCTGGGCAGCCCATCCCAGTGCCAATCACTCTCTCTGCCAACAACTTCCTCCTGACATCCAACCTGACCCTGCCCTGGCACAACATGAGACTGTAAGAAGTTTCTCTTCCTGGTCAGGTGGAACTTTCTGGCTCCCAATTTGTGCCCACTGCCCCTTGACCTGTCAGAGGGCACCAGTGAGAAGAGCTTGGCCCCTTCTTGCTCCTCACCCCTCAGACAGGCAGCAATAAGATCTCCTCTCAGCCTTCTCCAGGTTCCCAGCTTGGGACCCTGCCAGGGCTTTCCCCATACCTGGTTCCTGGTCTTCCATCACAACCTGAGGACCACCACCTGGCTGCTTACAGCCAGCAGCTGCTGATTTCCCCTCCTCTGCAGACATCACTGAGTGATTATGGGATGTTTGTCCTTGTTTTGGAGCAATTCCCAGGGCCTGTGGGCTCCTGAGGGATGAGCTGAGGTCAGTGGGAAGTGCAGCTTCAGCCTGGCAGCTCAGAGCATTGCTGCAGGCTGAGTTCAGAGCTCAGCAGCCACACATTTAGGACATTAGGAGAAGGTTTTTCATGGAGAGAGTGGTCAGGGAGTGGAATGAGCTGCCCAGGGAGGTGCTGGAGTTCCCCAGCCTGGATGTAAGGGTGGTTTAGATGTGGTCCTGCTCTGGCAGGGAGGTTGGACTCAGTGATCTCCTTGGGTCCCTTCCAGCCCCTAATATGTGATGCTTAGGGAGATGGTTAAAGGTGAGTCTTGTTGAGTAGGGTTCTAGGTTGGCCTTGGTGCTCCTGGAGGTCTTTTCCAGCCTGGATGCTCCTGTTGTGAGTTTTGCTGTTGTCACTGTGGACCACGAAGAGCTGAGGGGAGAAGGAGGCAACCCTGCAGTGTGGGCAGGGAGCTGGGCAGGCAGAGCAGGGCTGTGGAGGGGTGCAGTGGGGTGGGGGACTTGGTGCTCCTGAGGGGCTTTGCCAACCTGGATGCTTCCCTGCTTCTGAGATCTTGCTCTCTGTGAAGCCAGCTCTCAGCAAACCAATCCCCTGCATGGTGCTTCTGCTCACAGCCACAGCATCCCCACCCCAGGGAGGGGCTGCAGGAGGCCCCAGCCTCATCTCTTCCCCCCTCCTCCATCCCCTGGTGCTCACTGGTGCCCTGCTTTGCTCTGGCTTAGGTCGCAACGAGTGCCAGGAGATCCCCAACGTCTGCAGCCACGGCGACTGCGTGGACACCGAGGGCAGCTACGTCTGCATCTGCCACAACGGCTTCAAGGCCACGGGGGAGCAGACCATGTGCATGGGTCAGTGTGGCAGCCACGGCCCTGCCACCAGGCAGCCAGCAGGGTGCACCTCAGCTCTCTCCCCAGCACCCACTGGGTGCAGTGCCAAGGACAGCCAAGGGTCGTGGTGTCCTCTGCAGCCCAGGCCACGGGGGTGTTGTGGAGCTGCCTGGGCAATGTTTGCACACCTGAAGACTTGGCAGCTCTCAGCTCCCTTGAAGCAGCTGTGACTTGGGCAGGGAATGGTTTGGGTGGGAAGGGAACCTTTAAAGCTGCTTGAAGGAGGAGATTTTCCTTTGTTTGGGTGGGAAGAGACCTTTAAAGCTGCTACAGGGGGCACAGATTTTCCTCTGAGCAAGGTTCCTCCACCCTACATTGGAAGTGAGCAAGACCCAAAATGTTAGCACCCAGAAACTGCTTTCTGGCTGGCACAGAAGATTTCTCCCTTTGCCTTTCCTAATCAGGCTCTGATTCTGCTTTGGACACTTCTTGGAATCTCAGCCTGGTTTGGGTGGGAAGAGACCTTTAAAGCTCATCCAGTCCAACCCCCTCCCCCTGCAGCCAGCAGGAACATCCCCAACCAGAGCAGGTTGTTCACTGCCCCCAAACAACCTGAGCTGGACCTGGTGTCAGGGCTGGGGCAGCTCCCACCTCTCTGGGCAAGCTGAACCAGGCTCTCACCACCCTCTGCATCAAACATTTCTTCTCTCCAGCCTAAATCTCCCCTTTTTAATTCAGACCATCCCCCCTTGTCCTGTCCCCAACAGGCTCTGCTCTAAAGCCTGTCCCCAGCTTTTTTCTCAGCCCCTTTGAAGCACTGCAAAGCCACCAGAAGGTCTCCCTGGAGCCTTCTCTTCTGCAGGCTGCCCAAGCCTGACTCTCTCAGCCTGGCCTCGCAGCAGAGAGCTTCCAGCCCTGCTGTGGGCCCCCCTGGACCTGCCTCTGTCCCCGCAGATATCGATGAGTGTGACCGACAGCCCTGCGGCAACGGCACCTGCAAGAACACCGTCGGCTCCTACAACTGCCTCTGCTTCCCTGGCTTCGAGCTGACCCACAACAACGACTGCATGGGTGAGTGCCAGCACCCCCCTCACCTGTTGCAGTGAGGGCTGAGGTCAGGCTGGCATCAGCTGTGGGGCCGTGGAGTGTCCCACGGATAGCCAAAAAAGCATCGAGTTGGGAGGGACCCTCCGAGGGCATCTCTGCCCAAGCTCCTGCGGGCAGCAGGGACAGCTCCAACCAGAGCAGGCTGCCCAAGGCCACAGGAAGGCTGAGCTTGAATGTCTGCAGGGTTGGGGACCTCAACCATCAACCTGGGCAGCCTGTGCCAGTCTCTCCCCACCCTCACTGTGCACAACTTCCTCCTGACGTCCAACCTGCATCTGCCCTGCTCCACTTTCACACCACTGCCCCACAGCCCCTTCTGAACAGCCCCTCCCCAGCCTTCCTTAGCCCCATTCAGATACTGAAATGCAGCTCTAAGGTCTCCCTGCAGCCTTCTCTCCTCCAGGCTGCACCTCCCCAACTCTCTCAGCCTGCTGATGTCCAACCTAAACCTCCAGTCCCAAACCACTGCCCCTCGTCCTACCACCCTAACGCCCTCCTCAGCGCCCTGGGGGTCGCCTGGCAGTGGCAGACTTCAACTGCTTGTGCCAGGGGTGTGTGGCTGGCAGGGGCAAGCCCCTCAGCTGCTGTGCTCCTCTCCCTTTGCTCTGCAGACGTGGATGAGTGCTCGTCCCTGGTGGGGCAGGTGTGTCGGAACGGGCAATGCATCAACAGCGTCGGCTCCTTCCAGTGCCTCTGCCAGGAGGGCTACGACCGCACCCCCGACGGCAAGAACTGTGTGGGTGGGTACCAGGCAGCACCTTGGCTCTTCTCAGGGGGTTGAGCTGTGCCTCAGGGTGGCAGAGAGTTGAGCTGTGCCTCAGGGTGGCAAAGGGTTGAGCTGTGCCTCAGGGTGGCAAAGGGTTGAGCTGTGCCTCAGGGTGGCAAAGGGTTGAGCTGTGCCTCAGGGTGGCAAAGGGTTGAGCTGTGCCTCAGGGTGGCAAAGGGTTGAGCTGTGCCTCAGGGTGGCAAAGGGTTGAGCTGTGCCTCAGGGTGGCAAAGGGTTGAGCTGTGCCTCAGGGTGGCAAAGGGTTGAGCTGTGCCTCAGGGTGGCAAAGGGTTGAGCTGTGCCTCAGGGTGGCAAAGGGTTGAGCTGTGCCTCAGGGTGGCAAAGGGTTGAGCTGTGCCTCAGGGTGGCAAAGGGTTGAGCTGTGCCTCAGGGTGGCAAAGGGTTGAGCTGTGCCTCAGGGTGGCAAAGGGTTGAGCTGTGCCTCAGGGTGGCAAAGGGTTGAGCTGTGCCTCAGGGTGGCAAAGGGTTGAGCTGTGCCTCAGGGTGGCAAAGGGTTGAGCTGTGCCTCAGGGTGGCAAAGGGTTGAGCTGTGCCTCAGGGTGGCAAAGGGTTGAGCTGTGCCTCAGGGTGGCAAAGGGTTGAGCTGTGCCTCAGGGTGGCAAAGGGTTGAGCTGTGCCTCAGGGTGGCAAAGGGTTGAGCTGTGCCTCAGGGTGGCAAAGGGTTGAGCTGTGCCTCAGGGTGGCAAAGGGTTGAGCTGTGCCTCAGGGTGGCAAAGGGTTGAGCTGTGCCTCAGGGTGGCAAAGGGTTGAGCTGTGCCTCAGGGTGGCAAAGGGTTGAGCTGTGCCTCAGGGTGGCAGAGGGTTGAGCTGTGCCTCAGGGTGGCAGCCTGGCATGCTGCAATGCTGTGAGGATCATGGAATGGGCTAGGTTGGAAGGAAGAGACCTCAGAGATCAGCTGCTCCAACCCTGCTGCCACAGGCAGGGAAGCATCTCGACTAGCCCCAGGTTGCTCAAAGTCTCATCCAGCCTGGCCTTGAACACCTCCAGGGAGGGAGCATCCCACTGGGCAAGCAGTTCCAGTGCCTCCTCACCCTCACTGTCACTAATTTCTTCTTTATGATCTCCCTTGAGCACCTCCAGGGAGAGAGCATCCCACTGGACAACCTGTTCCAGTGCCTCCTCACCCTCACTGTCACCAATTTCTTCCTGTCTGATCTCCCTTCAGCTTCTTCCACTTTGAAGCCCTCTCCCCTGCTCCCCTCACCATGGAAGGAAGCCTTGGAAGGAAGAAGAGCAGCAGGCTGCAGCCATGGCAGCTGTTCTCCAGCCTGCATCTCCTCTCTTCCAGCTTCAATCCATCTCTGCAAGGACTTCTGAGTCCCCCAAGCTGAGCCCATTCACTATCTCTGGTTCTTTCTCCTCCTTTGCAGACATCAACGAGTGTGTGAGCCTGCCTGGGACTTGCTCCCCAGGCACCTGCCAGAACCTGGAGGGCTCTTTCCGCTGCATCTGCCCCCCTGGCTACGAGGTGCAGAACGACAACTGCATTGGTAAGGTTGCCTCTGCCTGCCCTGGTGCCACCCACTGGCTGTTCCCAGAGGTACCAAGGCCTTAATAGTGTCAGTCAGATTCAGAATCAGGCAGAATCAATCAGTCTAGAGAGGGAAACCAGAGCAAAGGAACCTCCCCTGAGCATGGAGCCTGACATATGCCTGCCCTCTCAGCACTGGATGGGGCCTTGAGCAGCCTGCCCTGGTATGAGGTGGCATAGAATCAGTCAGGGTTGGAAGGGACCACAAGGATCAGGCAGTGCCAACCCCTGCCATGCCCAGGGACACCCTACCCTAGAGCAGGCTGCCCACAGCCTCAGCCAGCCTGGCCTCAAACACCTCCAGGGATGAGGCTTCCACCACCTCCCTGGGCAACCCCTGCCAGGCTCTCATCACCCTCATGCTCAACAACTTCTTCCTCACATCCAGCCTGACTCTCCCCACCTCCAGCTTTGTTCCATCCCCCCCCAGTCCTGTCACTCCCTGACAGCCTCAGAAGTCCCTCCCCAGCTTTCTTGTAGCCCCTTTAAGATCCTGCAAGGCCACAAGAAGGTCACCTGGAAGCCTTCTCCTCTCCAGCCTGAACAGCTGCATCTGGAGCACAGCTGGACCCAGAGCAGCTCCAGGCTGGCCAGGCTTGCTCCCATGATGGAGGAGCCTCAATGGCTTTGCTGCACCTTGACCACTTCATAGTTCCACTGCCCTGAGGGTGGGTTAAGAGTTGGCATCCAGCTGATACCCTTCAGCCATCAGAGCTCCCCACAGACCTCCCCCAGCTTCAGCTGGTTTGAAGTGCAGCCAGGACAGGAAGGACCTTGGCTGCTCCTTAAGTGAAGTGACCTGTCCTTGGTGCTCTCAGACATCAACGAGTGTGAGGAGGAGCCAAACATCTGCCTCTTTGGCACCTGCACCAACACCCCTGGCAGCTTCCAGTGCGTCTGCCCCCCAGGCTTTGTGCTGTCCGACAATGGGCGCCGCTGCTTCGGTGAGTGCAGCTCCTGGCAGGGCTGGGGGATGGCACCAGAGCCACCTTGGCTGCCTGCCCTGACCCTTTGGGCTCCTCCCTGCTCCTGCAGACACTCGCCAGAGCTTCTGCTTCACTCGCTTTGACAATGGGAAGTGCTCTGTGCCCAAGGCCTTCAACACCACCAAGGCTCGGTGCTGCTGCAGCAAGATGCCAGGAGAGGGCTGGGGAGACCCCTGTGAGCTGTGCCCACAGGAAGGCAATGGTAGGTGTGCCAGGGCCTGGAGGTGGCTGCAGCCTGCACAAGGTGTGTGTGTGGGGGGAAGGTGTGAAGGTCAACCCAGGTGGTGTGCCTGGGTGCCAGCTGGTGCCAGCTGGTGCCAGCCATGCAGCACCGTGGGCTCCTCCAGCTGGAGACTGTTGCCCTTGCTGGGGTGCAGCATTCCCTGGGGCTCAAGCAGCCACAGGTCATGGAATCATGGAGTGGTAGGAGTTGGAAGGGACCTCCAATGACCATCCAGTCCAACCCCACTGCCAGGGTAGGATCACCCTGGGCAAGTCACAGAGGAATGTGTTGGACTTGGTGAACCTGAGAGCCTTTTCCAACCTGTGGATGCAGCCAGGAGGGTTTTAAAACCCTCTCTAAAGCTCTTTTTTTTTCTGCTTTGGATCTGTTCTCAGTTCTCTGCAGGGCTTTAGATCAGGCTCAGACCACCTTGGTGCCTCCAGATCCATGTGTTTGCCAGCCAGCCCTGGCTCCTTGGCCTCCTGTGGCCAGTGAGCTCTAGAAGCTTCCACAGCACATTCCAGCCTCTGTCAGCAGAACTTGTAACCACATCTCACTTCTCTGCTTTCTTCCAGTTGCCTTCCAGGAGCTGTGCCCATATGGCCATGGAGCCATCCCAGGGCCAGGTGACACTAGGGAAGGTAAGGCTGGATCTAGGGATGGGATCTTGGGGTGGGGTGGGGAATGTTACCCAGAAACAGCCACACTTGGGCTGCCTGGGGAGGAAGGTGGAATCCCAGGGGCTGTGGAGGTGCTGGATGCTCTTCCCAGGCCTTTGACAGCTCAGCAAAGGTCCAGCCCTCAGCTCTGGAGAGGAAGTACCTGAGATGGCAGAGGCAGAGAACCATGGATGGGTTGGGATGGAAGGGACCTTGAAGATCATCTAGTTCCAACCTCCCACCACGGGCAAGGACAGAGAGATGGGCAGAGGGCTGCAGCTGCTCTGCTGTGAGGAGCGGCTGAGGGAGTTGGGGATGTTCAGGCTGGAGAGGAGAAGGCTCCCAGGTGACCTTCTTGTGGCCTTGCAGTATCTTAAGGGGGCTACAAGAAAGCTGGGGAGGGACTATGGAGGCTGCCAGGGAGTGGTAGGACTGGGGGGGATGGAGCAAAGCTGGAGGTGAGGAGGAAGTTGTTGAGCAGGAGAGTGGTGAGAGCCTGGCAGGGGTTGCCCAGGGAGGTGGTTAAGGCCCCATGGCTGGAGGTGTTTGAGGCCAGGCTGGCTGAGGCTGTGGGCAGCCTGCTCTAGGGTAGGGTGTCCCTGGGCATGGCAGGGGTTGGCACTGGCTGCTCCTTGTGGTCCCTTCCAACCCTGCCTGATTCTATGCCACCTCAAACCAGAGCAGGCTGCTCAAGACCCCATCCAGTGCTGAGAGGGCAGGCATATGTCAGGCTCCATGCTCAGGGGAGGTTCCTTTTGCCTTGGTTTCCCTCTCTAGATGTCAATGAGTGCTCAGAGAACCTGGGGGTCTGCATCAATGGGGCCTGCATCAACACCGATGGCTCCTTCCGCTGCGAGTGCCCCTTTGGCTACAACCTGGACTACACAGGAGTCAACTGCGTGGGTGAGGACCTGCCTGAGCTGCTCCTGCTCCTGCCACCTCTGCCTTCTACCTTCCCTAAGCCAGAGGCTGTCAGCCTGTGTGTGTGGATGCTTGGAGAGAAGGGACCTCCTTAGGGGTTGGACTGGATGATCTCCTTGGGTCCCTTCCAACCCCTACCATCCTGTGATCCTGTGATCCTGTGATCCTGTGATCCTGTGATCCTGCTTCTCCTCTGCCCCTTTGGTTTCTCTCTCCTGGCCTGTTGGAATGCTCTGGCTGCAGGAAGAGATCATCCTGCACCTTTCCTACCCTACCTAACCTGGGCCTGGCTTCCTCCAGATACTGATGAGTGCTCCATTGGCAACCCCTGTGGCAATGGCACCTGCACCAACGTGGTGGGAGGCTTTGAGTGTGCCTGTGATGAGGGCTTTGAGCCAGGGCCCATGATGACCTGTGAAGGTAAGGCTGCCCTGGGGCACCCTCTTTGCGCCTCTGGCATGGGGGGGTGGCTGTGCCCAGGTGAGCCACAGTCAGGTGGACAGTGAAGCTGGCTGGGGCTCATCTCCACTCCAGTGTGGACATCAGTGCTGGGCCACTTCAGCTTCCTCTGAGGCTGGAGTCAAGGAGGAGCTCTGGAGACCTGCTGGAATGCAGGAGCTGCCTCCCCAAGGCACCAGGACACTGTCCCCACCAAAGCTGCAGAGACTGCAGGCATCTGCCCCTCTGCAGCTCCAGCATGCCAGGAAACCTTGGTGGAACAAAGTTCTCACCAGATGAATGCAGGGAGCAGGGCATGGGGAGTCTGGGATGGAGCTCCAGCCCCACTGCAGGCCCAGCTGACTCTGCTGAGAGCCCAGAGTGGAGCTGTGCCCTCTCTGCTGCCTCCCAGACATCAACGAGTGTGCTCTGAACCCCCTGCTCTGCGCCTTCCGCTGCATCAACACCTTTGGCTCCTACGAGTGCACCTGTCCTGCTGGCTATGCCCTCAGAGAAGACAGAAGGATGTGCAGAGGTAACAGCTTCTCCTGCACCCAACTGCCCACCTCCCACCCCTCCCCAACCTGCCCTTGCCTCCTCCCTGCACGGGGAGAGAGCAGGACCCTCTGAGCTGGCATCTCTGGGCTCATGCTCCTCCATCGCCTCGGTGCCTGGGTTTGTGCCAACCAGCCCTGAACCCAGGGCAGGAGGGATTGGTGGAGCAGGGCAGAGGTGGACACTGGCTTCTGAGTTTGTCCCCAAAAGGGCTGGGGCAGGTTGCTGGCAGGTTGGAGGTGGCCTCAGGAGGCTGTTGGTGGTTGCAGATCTGGACGAGTGCGCGGAGGGGCTGCACGACTGCGAGTCCCGAGGGATGCTCTGCAAGAACCTCATCGGCACCTTCATGTGCATCTGCCCCCCTGGCATGCAGCGCAGGCCCGACGGGGAGGGCTGCACAGGTACCGGGCAGCAGGCTGGCAAGGGGGCCCAGAGGGGCTGCACATCGTCCTCTGCCCCCCGTGTGGCGCTGTCTACGCAGCTTTCCCTTCGTGTCCTCCTGCCAAACAGCTCCTCCCGAGGGCTTCCCAAGGCTGGGAGTGCCAGGAGGAGGGACAATGGCTTGGAGCTGGGAGAAGGGAGATTGAGAGCAGAGAGGAGGAAGAAATTCTTCAGAGTGAGGGTGAGGAGACACTGGCACAGGTGGGCCAGGGAGGTTCTGTGCTCCACAGCCTCCCTGGAGATGTTCAGGACCAGGTTGGATGAGGAACCCAGGTTGCCCAGGGAGGCAACCAGAGATGCACAGGGCACAGAGCTGCCACAGAGCTCAGAGCTGCACAGGGCACAGAGCTGCCACAGAGCTGCCACAGAGCTGCACAGAGCTGCACAGAGCACAGAGCTGCACAGTGCACAGAGCTGCACAGGGCACAGAGCTGTACATGACCTAGAGCTGTACAGGACCTAGAGCTGCACAGAGCTCAGAGCTGCACAGGGCCCAGAGCTGTACAGGACCTAGAGCTGCACAGGGCACAGAGCTGTACATGACCTAGAGCTGTACAGGACCTAGAGCTGCACAGAGCTCAGAGCTGCACAGGGCCCAGAGCTGTACAGGACCTAGAGCTGCACAGGGCACAGAGCTGTACATGACCTAGAGCTGTACAGGACCTAGAGCTGCACAGAGCTCAGAGCTGCACAGGGCCCAGAGCTGTACAGGACCTAGAGCTGCACAGGGCACAGAGCTGTACATGACCTAGAGCTGTACAGGACCTAGAGCTGCACAGGGCACAGAGCTGCACAGGGCCCAGAGCTGTACAGGACCTAGAGCTGCACAGGGCACAGAGCTGCACAGAGCTCAGAGCTGCACAGTGCACAGAGCTGCACAGGGCACAGAGCTGTACATGACCTAGAGCTGTACAGGACCTAGAGCTGCACAGGGCACAGACCTACACAGAGCTCAGAGCTGCACAGGGCACAGAGCTGCACAGGGCACAGAGCTGTACATGACCTAGAGCTGTACAGGACCTAGAGCTGCACAGAGCTCAGAGCTGCACATGGCACAGAACTGCACAGGGCCCAGAGCTGCACATTGCTCAGCACCACTCCGAGCCCAGCAGCTTGGCCACTTGCAGGTGGACAAAATGCCAAGCAGGGAAGGCTCTGTGAGAAATCATCCCTCAGCCTTCCAGGACCTTCATGGGGCCTAGAAGAGAGCTGGGAAGAGACTTCTGACAAGGGCTGGAATGCCAGGAGGAGGGACAGTGGATTTGAGCTGGGAGAGGGGAGATTGAGAGCAGAGAGGAGGAAGAAGTTCTTCAGAGTGAGGGTGAGGAGACACTGGCACAGGTTGAGGGTGGTGAGAGACTGGCACAGGTTGAGGGTGGTGAGACACTGGCACAGGTTGCCCAGGGAGGTTGTGGAGCACAGAAGCACAGAATGTGATCTTTGATCACATTCTGTGCTTCTGTGCTCCACAACCTCCCTGGAGGTGTTCAAGGCCAGCTTGGATGAGACCTTGAGCAAAACCTGGGTTGGTGAAGCTGTCCCTACCCATGGCAGGGGATGGGAACTGGATGATCTTCAAGGTCCCTTCCAACCCAACCCATTCTGAGAAGGTCTGGGACCAATGGATGCATTTCTCAGCTGCCCAAACATAGAGAAGTGGTCCTGGAAGATTCATAGCCTCAAGGCTGCTCCTCAAGGGCTGTGAGGGTGTTCTAGACTGAGTGGCAGCAGAGAGGGCTCATGGAAAGCTGCCATTGCTCCTGTGCCTCACCAGAGCTGCTCACAGGCTAGCAGGTTGATGCTGGTGGTAGAATGGTAGGGGTTGGAAGGGACCTCCAGAGATCACAGGATCAGAGAATGTCAGGGGTTGGAAGGGACCCAAAGACCTCATCCAGTCCAACCCCCCTGCAAGAGCAGGACCATCCAATCTAGCTCAGGGCACACAGGAACACATCCAGACAGGCCTGGAAAGGCTCCACAGAAGGAGACTCCACAACCTCTGTGGGCAGCCTGTGCCAGGGCTCTGGGACCCTTCCAGGCAAGAAGTTGCCCCTTGTG
Organism: Tricholaema leucomelas; assembly: GCA_013400475.1. Classification (NCBI taxonomy): domain Eukaryota; kingdom Metazoa; phylum Chordata; class Aves; order Piciformes; family Lybiidae; genus Tricholaema lacrymosa; species Tricholaema leucomelas. The sequence continues at coordinate 14,546 of WAAF01017813.1, forward strand.
TTGAGCTGGAACCTCCTGTGCTGCAGCTTCCATCCACTGCTGCTTGTCCTATGCCAGGGAGCAGTGAGCAGAGCCTGTCCCCCACCTCCTGACCCCCAGCCCTCAGCTATTGATAGACACTGATTAAATCCCCTCTCAGTCTTCTCTTCTCCAGCCTAAGCAGCCCCAGGGCCCTCAGCCTCTCCTCACCAGGCACTGCTCCAGTCCCCTCCTCATCCTCACAGCCCTCCCTTGGACTCTCTCCAGCAGTTCCTGTCCCTCTTCAACTGGGGAGCCCAAAACTGAAGGCAATGCTCAAGATGAGGTCACAGCAGGGCAGAGCAGAGGGGCAGGAGACCCTCCCTGGGCCTGCTGGACACACTCTTGTTGCCCCTAGATGAGAACGAGTGCCGCACCAAGCCTGGCATCTGCCCCAACGGGCGCTGCGTCAACACGGCCGGGAGCTACCGCTGCGACTGCAACGAGGGCTTCGAAGTCAGCCCCTCTGGCACTGAGTGCATTGGTAATGCCCAGCTCCTGGGGTGGGGGGTCTGCAATAACCTCCTCTCAGCCTCTGCCAGATGCTGCTTCTCAGACCTTTCAGGCTGTCTGAGCAGAAAGGTTGTCGTTGGGGGCATCACCTGTGGGCGTTATGCCAACCGCGCTGCCCTCCGTGCTGGCAGGGGCCCAGGCTGGACCTGTGGCTTGGTCAGCCCTGCTGCTTGGTCAGCCCTGCTGGCACTCACTCGGGTCTTGACCTGCTGTCTCCACTCTCTCTGGCCAGACACACGCCAAGGATTCTGCTTCACTGAAGTGCTGCAGACCATGTGCCAGATGTCCTCCACCAACCGCAACTTGGTCACCAAGTCCGAGTGCTGCTGCAACAGTGGCCGCAGTTGGGGCCCCCAGTGTGAGCTCTGCCCCCTCCCTGGCACTGCCCAGTACAAGAAAATGTGTCCTCATGGGCCAGGATACTCTACTGATGGGAGAGGTAAGCTGGGCCCCAAATCCAAGCGTGGTTAGGGGCTGGAAGGGACCTCTGGAACTCATCCTGCTCCACGCCCCTGCTCCAGCAGGGCACCCACAGCAGCTTGCCCAGGAGCACAGTGGCCAGAGAGGGTTGGAAGCTCTGCAGAGAAGGAGACTCCAAAACCTCTCTGTGCAGCCTGCTGCAGGCATCCAGCACCCTCACACTACAGAAGCTTCTCCTCCTGTTCAGATGGAACCTGCTGGCTTCCAGTTTGTGTCCATTGCTCCTTAGCCTGTCCCTGGGCACCAGTGGGAAGAGTTGGTTGGCCAGGGCAGGTTTAGAATCCTAGAATCAGTCAAAATTGGAAGGGACCACAAGGATCAGGCAGTTCCAAGCCCCCTGCCATGCCCAGGGACACCCTACCCTAGAGCAGGCTGCCCACAGCCTCAGCCAGCCTGGCCTGAAACACCTCCAGCCATGGGGCCTCAACCACCTCCCTGGGCAACCCCTGCCAGGCTCTCACCACTCTCCTGCTCAACAACTTCCTCCTCACCTCCAGCCTCACTCTCTCCACCTCCAGCTTTGCTCCATCCCCCCCAGTCCTGCCACTCCCTGACAGCCTCAAAAGTCTCTCCCCAGCTTTCTTGTAGCCACTTTAAGATCCTGCAAGGCCATAAGAAGGTCACCTGGGAGCCTCCTCCTCTCCAGCCTGAACAGTCTCAACTGCTTCAGTCTAGGTTGGGCATTAAGCAAAATTTCTTTGCTACAAGAGTGGTCAGGGATTGGCAGAGGCTGCCCAGGGAGGTGGTGGAGTCCCCATGCCTGGAGGGGTTCAAGAAACCTGTGGCCATGGCACTTGAGGCCATGGTTTGATACCCATGGTGGTGCTGTTGGGCTGCTGCTCAGACTGGATGCTCTCAGAGAGCTTTTCCAGCCCAAACCATTCTCCCATTCTATAACCTGGATCGACTCTATGATCTGGGTTGAGGCAGTGCCAAGCACCAATCCAGGCTGGGAAGTGCCAGGCTGGAGAACAGCCCTGAGGAGAGGGACTTGGGGGTGCTGCTGGAGGAGAAGCTCAGCAGGAGCCAGCAGTGT
>WAAF01017813.1:16602-26766 GCA_013400475.1 Tricholaema leucomelas
AGGCTGGAGGTGAGGAGGAAGTTGTTGAGCAGGAGAGTGGTGAGAGCCTGGCAGGGGTTGCCCAGGGAGGTGGTTGAGGCCCCATGGCTGGAGGTGTTTCAGGCCAGGCTGGCTGAGGCTGTGTGCAGCCTGCTCTAGGGTAGGGTGTCCCTGGGCATGGCAGGGAGGTTGGCACTGGCTGCTCCTTGTAGTCCCTTCCAACCCTGCCTGATTCTGTGATTCTATGACCTTTAAAGGTCTTTTCCAACCTCAGTGGCCCATGAGCCTTACCAGGCCCTTCCCTCCCTGCTGCAGACATCGACGAGTGCCGAGTGCTGCCCAACCTGTGCCGCAATGGGCAATGCATCAACAGCATTGGCTCCTTCCGCTGCCACTGCCGCCTGGGCTACACCGCCGACATCACCGGCACCGCCTGCCAGGGTGAGCTGCCCCCAGCCCCTGCTCTCCCTGCCAGGCAGCCAGTGCCAACCAGGGGACCACCAAACCTGGGCTCACCTGGTGGTCAGGAAGCCCTTTGTTGGCTGAAGCGGGCCAAGGGGCGCTGGGGAGGCAGCGCTGAGCGCAGGCTGTGGGCGCTGATGGGTTCCATCTCCGGTGTCTTAGATCTGGATGAGTGCAACCAATCCCCTAAGCCCTGCAACTTCATCTGCAAGAACACAGAAGGCAGCTACCAATGCTCCTGCCCCCGGGGCTATGTTCTGCAGGAGGATGGGAAGATCTGCAAAGGTACTGACCCAGCAGAAGGCAGCAGAGACCCTGCCCCGTCTCTGCTGGCAGGGGAAGGGGTGGCTGAGGAATGTGGGATGCAAAAGGCAGGTCCTCTTCTCAGCACAGCACAAGGCTGAGGCAAAAGCTGCCATGCTGGGCCTTGGTGCAGCTGGTGCATCCTCTGAGGGTGGTTGAGCACTGGAACAAGCTGCCCAGAGTGGAATCCCCACCTCTGGAGTCATTCCAAACCCACCTGGATGCCATCCTGTGCAGCAGCTTGCTCTAGGTGAGCCTGCTCTGGCAGGGGGTTGGGGCTGGATGACCTCCAGAGGTCCCTTCCAACCCCTACCCTGCTGGGATTCTCTGATTCATTGTGGGCTGAAGCATGAGGCCTTCATCCTTCCACTCTAGAGCTGCCTCATCACAGGTGGACACTCCTTGCCCTTTCCTACAGCCTGCACAGCACCTCCCAGGCTGTGCTGAGCTCCAGGGACCTTGGGCCTGTTTGTCTCCTGCCAGTGAGCTCCTCCTGGTGCTGGCATCCACAGCACTGGAGCATCAGGATGTGAGGAGAGGGTCCCAAGGACCTGTGGAGTACAGGAGAGGCGGAGAAAAACCTCTCCTCAGTGATCAACAGCTGAGGTGGGGGAGAGGCTGCCTGGAGCTGTAGTTCCCCTGGAAGCCTTTTGAGTTGTTCCTGAGGCTGATCCATGGACTCAAGGAATGGGTTTGGTTGGAAGTGACCTTGAAAGGTGACTCAATCAGCAGGGACATCTGCAACTAGATCAGGTCAACCTGAAATGGTCCCAGGGATGGGGCACCTCGCTGGGCAACCTGCTACAGGTCCATGCCAAGCTCCTGTGCTGTGGCCAGGACCACTGTGTCTGCCCATGCCCGTGCCAGTGTCCCAGTCAGAGGGAGTGAGGTAGATCTTCTTCTGCTCCTTGCTTCAGACTTGGACGAGTGCTCCACCAAGCAGCACAACTGCCAGTTCCTCTGTGTCAACATCATTGGAGGCTTCAACTGCAAATGCCCCCCAGGCTTCACCCAGCACCACTCCTCCTGCATCGGTGAGTAGAGACCTGCACTGCTCTGCTGCAGAGCACCAGAGAGGTGCCCGTGGGCTCTAGAGCACCAGAGAGGTGCCCATGGGCTGTGCAACAGCAGTGAGGTGCCCAGGGGCTGTGCAGCACCACCAAGGTGCCCACAGGCTGTAGATCATGAGTGAGGTGCCCATGGGCTGTGCAACAGCAGTGAGGTGCCCATGGGCTGCAGAGCACCACCAAGGTGCCTATGGGCTGTGCAGCACCAGCGAGGTGCCCATGGGCTGCAGAGCACCAGCGAGGTGCCCATGGGCTGTAGAGCACCACTAAGGTTCCCATGGGCTGCAGAGCACCAGTGAGGTGCCCATAGGCTGTAGAGCACCAGTGAGGTGCCCATGGGCTGTAGAGCACCACTAAGGTTCCCATGGGCTGTAGAGCACCACCAAGGTGCCCATGGGCTGCAGAGCACCAGTGAGGTGCCCATGGGCTGCAGACCACCAGTGAGGTGCCCACTGCATGCCTTTAAGCCCAGGAGTATCTTTCTAGCCCCCAGCTTTGGTTCTAGAGCAATTCCCCTCTCCAGCTGGCCTGGAGTTGTGCCTCTGACCTGTCTCCTGGGGTCTAAGCTCCATGGTTCAAGGAGCTCCACACAACCACATGGTTGGGAGTGGGCTCCTAAGTGGCTGTGGGTGTTTTGCAGACAACAACGAGTGCACAGCTCAGCCCTCCCTGTGTGGTGCCAAGGGGCAGTGCCTGAACACACCAGGCAGCTACAACTGTGAGTGCCAGAAGGGCTTCTCCCTGGACAGCTCTGGTGTCAACTGTGAAGGTGAGTCTGCAACTCTGGGCCTCTGCCAGCTGCCTGTGCCACGTGGAGGAGTTCTTGGTTCACTCCCCAGGCTCAGAGTCAGCTCAGTGTGGCCCAGAAGGGGCTGCTCCTTACTGTGAGGCATCAGAAATCCACACTAGAAGCCTTGGTGCAAAGGAGAGGTCAGAGCCTGACCTGTCTGGGGAAAGGTTGGCACTGGGACAAGCAGGTGAAGGTCTTAGTGCTGCAGCCAGAGCATCCAAGGCTGGGCAAAGAGTGGTCCTGTGTGTCCTTAGAGCAGAGCTCCTGCAGGCCACAGCCCACTGTGGTCCATGGTAAGAAGTCTGTGTGCAGCACAGGGAAGCCTGGGACAAAGCAGATCTGGTAATGGACATGAGGAAGAATTTCTTCCCCTTCAGGGGTGCCACACCTTGAGTGCTGTGTCCAGTTGTGGGCTCCTGCACTGCAGAGAGATGTTGAGGTGCTGGAAGGTGTTTGGAGAAGGGCAGCAAGGCTGGGGAGGGGCCTGGAGCACAGCCCTGTGAGGAGAGGCTGAGGGAGCTGGGGGTGTGCAGCCTGCAGCAGAGGAGGCTCAGGGCAGAGCTCATTGCTGNTGTGCTGTTTGAGCTTGGAGCTCTCTTCCAACCTGCTTGGTTCTGTGATTCTAAGCTCTGGCCCAGGCTGCCCAGAGCAATGATAGAGTCTTCATCCCTGGAGAGGTTTCAAAGCTGTGCAGCTGTGGTGCTGAGGGCCATGGCTTGGTGGTGCCCTGACAGTGCTGGGGTCAGGAGTTGGACTCCAGTACCTGAAAGGTCTCTTCCAACTCTGGGGGTTCTAAAAACCTCCTCAGCCACACACCAGCACCCTCAAGGAGGATGCCAACCAAGCCTGTACCATGTGCCCATGGCTGCAGAGGACAGGCAGGAGTTGTCTCACCACCCTCTGTGTTGTTGTTGCTGCAGATGTGGACGAGTGTGATGGGAACCACCGGTGCCAGCATGGCTGCCAGAACGTGCTGGGTGGGTACCGCTGCGGCTGCCCGCAGGGCTACGTCCAGCACTACCAATGGAACCAGTGTGTGGGTGAGTGTGGCATGGGCACCTCTGTGCCCTGCAGCTGAGCTCTGAGTCCCTCCCCAGTCACTCTTGAGCTGCTCTGAGTCTGGAGTTTGGGTTCATCTCCATCAAGCTAGCCCCAGAGACAGGTCTGGAGGTGGTGACCCTGCCCTGTGCCAGGCTCTGCCTGCAGTGGGCAGCGTCAGGAAGCTGCTCTGTGGGGTGCTGAGCTCCTGAGACCAGCAGCTGCCTGTGCTGCAGGAGGTCAACAAGTCAGGGAAGCCCTTCAGGGACCTGCCTGGGCTGGGAGCCTGCAGGAGAAGGGAGCCTGGTGCCATCCCAGCCATGGCTGTGGGCAGAGGCCCTTGGGCAGGTGTGGTAGGAGCAGCATAGAGCCATGGAATGGTTTGGGTGAGGTCACCCAGTCCAAGCCCCCTGCAGCCAGCACTGACATCCCCAACCAGAGCAGGCTGCTCAGAGCCCCACACAAGCTGAGCTGGAAAGGTGCCAGGACTGGGGCACCTCTCTGGGCAACCTGAGCCAGGTTCTCACCAGCCTCAGCAGCAAACATTTCTCCTCTCCAGCCTGAGCCTTCCTCATTGAGCTCCAAACCATCCTCAGCAGCAAACATTTCCTCCTTCTCTGAGCCTGAACCTTCCTCATTGAGCTCCAAACCATCCTCAGCTTCAAACATTTCTCCTTCTCTCCACCCTGAACCTTCCTCATTGAGTTCCAAACCATCCTCCCTTGTCCTGTCCCCACAGGCTGTGCTCCAAAGTCTGTCCCCAGCTTTCTTCTCTGCCCCTTTAAGCACCGCAAGGCCACCAGAAGGTCTCCCTGGAGCCTTCTCTTCTGCAGGCTGCCCAATCCCAACTCTCTCAGCCTGACCTGACAGCAGAGCCCTTCCAGCCCTGCCAGCACTGCTGTGGCCTCCTCTGGAGCAGCTCCAGGAGGTTCCTGGCCACTGAGTTTGTGCTGTCCTTTGGGTGCAGATGAAAACGAATGCTCCAGCCCCAGCGCCTGCGGCTCTGCCTCCTGCTACAACACCCTGGGCAGCTTCAAGTGCGTTTGTCCTTCTGGCTTTGACTTTGACCAAGCCTTTGGTGGGTGCCAGGACGTGGATGAATGCTCAGCAGGAGGCAGCCCCTGCAGCTATGGCTGCTCCAACACGGATGGAGGCTACCTCTGCGGCTGCCCTGGGGGCTACTTTCGAGCGGGACAAGGGTAAGGAAGCAAGCAGCAGGTTGCCCTCAGAGCAGTCTGTGTGTTCCTGGCCAGAGCATGGTGCCCCCTGGTGCCTCCATCACCACACTCCTGCTCTCTGCTGCTGATGTGAGTTCCAGCAGCCTCTGAGCTCCCATTCCCTTTGCTGTCTGCAGCTACCTGAAGGGAGGTTGTAGCCAGGTGGGGTTGGGCTCTGCTGCCAGGCAGCCAGGGCCAGAAGAAGGGCACCCAGGCTGAAGCTGTGTCAGGGCAGGTTGAGGCTGGATGTGAGGAGGAAGCTCCTGGCAGAGAGAGTGATTGGCATTGGAATGGGCTGCCCAGGGAGGTGGTGGTGGAGTGGCTGTGCCTGGAGGTGTTGAAGCCAAGCCTGGCTGGGGCACTTAGTGCCATGGTCTGGTGACTGGGCAGGGCTGGGGGCTGGGTTGTGCTGTTTGAGCTTGGAGCTCTCTTCCAACCTGCCTGGTTCTGTGATTCCCACATGATCCTTACCTGCTCCATGCCAGACTGGTCCTCAGCCATCCTCAGTCTGATGTGCATCTCCTCCCCTGTGTCACTAACCAACGGGCAGGGCAGCTGCTGGCACTGCAGCTGATGCTCTGCAGATCCTCCTAGCCCAGGGTGCAGCCAGGTTAAACTTGAAGACCACAGCTAAGGCAGATGTGCCCTGATCCATCTCAGGTCCATCCTGGGTACAAGCCACATCCCAACTCCAGGCATGATTCATGGAATGGGCTCACTCGGAAGGGACCTTCAAGACCATCCAGTTCCAACCCCCTGCCATGGGCAGGGACCCCTCCCATCAGCTCAGGTCGCTCAAGGCCTCATCCAGCCTGGCCTAGAATACCTCCAGGGAGGGCACATCCACAGCTTCCCTGGGCAACCTGTGCCAGTGTCTCCCGAGCTGAGTGCCATGTGGAGACCCTGTGGAGAGCACTGCCAAGATCCCCTTCCTGCAGCATGTATCTGAGGTGGATCTCTCTGCTCCTCTGCCACCAGACACTGCATTTCTGGCTTGGGCTTTGGCAAGGGTCCCTACCTCCCTGCTCCCCAAGACGAGGATGAAGACAACCTCCTGTCCCCTGACACCTGCTACGAGTGCAAGATCAATGGGTACCCCAAGAGGGGTCGGCAGCGACGCAGCACCAACGGCACTGAGCAGCACCAGGTAAGGACTCTGTGGTGTCCTGGCTGGGCTGGGGTGAGCCCAGGGACCAGCCCTGAGCTTGCAGAAAAGCCCTGCAGAGGGCCCTGGCCAGGCTGGATGGGTGGGCAGAGGCCAAGGGGATGAGACTGAACAAGGCCAAGGGCAGGGTTCTGCCCTTTGGCCACAACAACCCCAAGCAGCACTACAGGCTGGGGCCAGAGTGGCTGAGAGCAGGCAGGCAGAGAGGGAGCTGGGGGTGTGCAGCCTGCAGAAGAGGAGGCTGAGGGCAGAGCTCATTGCTGTCTGCAGCTCCCTGCAGGGAGGCTGTAGCCAGCTGGGGTTGGGCTCTGCTGCCAGGCAGCCAGGGACAGAAGAAGGGGACCCAGGCTGAAGCTGTGTCAGGGCAGGTTGAGGCTGGATGTGAGGAGGAAGCTCCGGGCAGAGAGAGTGATTGGCATTGGAATGGGCTGCCCAGGGAGGTGGTGGAGTGGCTGTGGCTGGAGGTGTTGAAGCCAAGCCTGGATGGTCCCTGGAATTGCAGGTGGGAGCAGGACTGGTCCCTGGAATTGCAGGTTCCTGCTTTGAGGGAGGTTCTGGCCTCTCTCCAAGGCTGCCCCAAGTAGTTCAGTCTCCTGGGCTGGACGTTTTGGACCACGAGGTCATTGTGGGCACTTCAGCCCAAACTCCTCTCAACCAAGTCCTCCCTACCCCAGCCAGGAGCTTTCCTTGCTGCCTGTAACCAGCCTCCTTCCCTCCCCAGGAGCAGGCTGTCAACTTGGCCAGCATGGACGTGGAGGCTCCTCTGACCATGACGCTGAACCTATCCGACCTGGCTCACAAGGAGCACATCTTGGAGCTGCTGCCAGCCGTGGAGCCCTTGGAGAACCGAGTGAGGTACCTGATCTCCCAGGGCAACGAGGATGGCTACTTCAGGATCCACCAGAAGGAAGGGCTCAGCTACCTGCACCTGGGCCGTAAGAAGGTCCTGCCTGGCACCTACCTGCTGGAGATCGTCAGTGTGCCCCTGTACCGCCGGCGCGAACTGCAGGAGCTGGAGGCCAAGAACCACCTCGACTACTTAGCAGGGGAGCTGGGCCAGGCACTGAGGATGAAGCTCCAGCTCCAGCTCTACTAAGCCCCAGCAGGTTCCCCACCCAGCCGACCGACAGCGCAGCCCTCGGCCTCGCCACCCGCACCTGGAAACGGCAACGACAACCTCCTGCTCTCTCACCTCCGCCACCAGCACCCCCAGCGCCCCCCACCCCGGGCACTCTGCTGCCCAGGGCACAATGGCATCAAGGTTGGAAGGGACCCTCAGAAATCAGCTTGGGCAATCTGCTCTGCGCTCAGCAAGGGGCATCTCTGACTAGATCGGGCTGCACAGGGGCGCAGCGAGTCTGGGCTCGAGGGGGCTTGGGTCTGGGCTCGAGGGTGCTTGGGTCTGGCCTCAAGTGTGTCCAAGTCTGATCTCAAGTGTGCCTGGGTCTGGTCTTGAGTGTGCCCAGGTCTGGTCTCAAGTGTGCCCAAGTGTAGTCTCAAGTGTGCCCAGGTCTAGTCTCAAGTGTGCCTGGGTCTGGTCTCGAGTGTGCCCAAGTCTAGTCTCAAGTGTGCCCAAGTCTGGTCTCGAGTGTGCCCAAGTCTGGTCTCGAGTGTGCCTGGGTCTGATCTCAAGTGTGCCCAGGTCTAGTCTCAAGTGTGCCCAGGTCTGATCTCAAGTGTGCCCAGGTCTGGTCTCGAGTGCACCCAGGTCTGGTCTCAAGTGTGTCCAAGTCTGATCTCAAGTGTGCCCAGGTCTGGTCTCGAGTGTGCCCAGGTCTGGTCTTGAGTGTGCCAAAGTCTGGTCTTGAGTGTGCCCAGGTCTGGTCTTGAGTGTCCCTAAGTCTGATCCTAAATGTCTCCAAATCTCACCTTGCACATCCTTGGCCATACCAAGGGTACTCCACCTCATGGGGTGCTTGGGTCAGCACCAAGCCACACCACAGAAGAGCTCTTGAAAGCTTTGCCAAAGGTTCAAACCTCGCTGGCAGAGGCTCCCTCCCCCTGCTCAGCTCCTGCCTGTCTCCTCTCACTAAGAGACTGTTGGTCCAGGCTGGCAAGGGCAGGTCCATGGGGCAGCTGCTTGTCTCTCGTGGGCACAGGTCCTCCACCACCCCCCAGCCCGGGGAGGGGAAGGTTGGGCTGGGGGCAGCTTGGGGAGAAGCTCTGTGAGTGCATTTCCCAACAGCTTTTTGTTCTGCCTTTTGCTTCTGCCCTGTCCTGATGGTGCTGCAGAAACCCTCCCACACCTCCACTGGCTCTGCTCTGTCTTCCTCTGTCCTCTCCACCTCCTCTAGTCCTTTGGGGCTCCTCTGGTCCTTTGGGGCTCCTCTGACTCCTCTCCACCTCCTCTGATTCTTTGGGGCTCCTCTGGCTCCTCTCCACCTTATCTGGTCCTTTGGGGCTCCTCTGATCCTTTGGGGCTCCTCTGACTCCTCTCCACCTCCTCTGGTCCTTTGGGGCTCCTCTGATCCTTTGGGGCTCCTCTCCACCTCCTCTGATCCTTTGGGGCTCCTCTCCACCTCCTCTGGTCCTTTGGAGCTCCTCTGGCCAAGTAGAAGAGGTCATCTCCAAGTGACTGTTGGGACTTCAGGTTGCTGAGCTCACACCACGAAGCAGCCAGGCCTTTGGTGGGCAACTTGCAGGGTTTCCACACTGCCATGTGCTCAGCATGGTCATGCCCTGCAAAGCTGGAGCTGGGAGAGCTTTGCCAGAGCTCCAGCAGGTCCAGGGCTGAAGGTGTCCTTCTGCAAGGAGCTCTGAGGGAAGGCAAATTGTGGAATGGGCTTGGACAAAATTAAGCAGGAAAAGATATCCCAAGTGTGGTAGGAGGCACCTGGGTGCTTCCCATGGCAGGAGGGCATGGCAGGAGCTGTGGGGCAGGCTGCATGGGCACATCTCCTGGGCACCACCTGGCTGAGTGCTTGAAAATCCCAGGAAAAGCTTCCCAGCAGCAGGAGCAAAATGGGACTGGGGTTGGGGATGGACTCTGCAGCCTGGCAGGGAGCAGGAGGCAGAGAGCAGCTTGGGTTTGCAGATGATCCTTGACCCTGGGCCAGCCCAGCCCTGGTGCTGATGGGCTCAGGCTCAGGAGCACCTCAGGTCACTGCCCTCTGCTTGGCACACGTGCCCAGGGTGCCAACTGGACTGTGGTGACTGCAGGCAACCAAAGTGCACTACAAAGAGGCTGCCAACCCTTCCTGAGCTCTCCTCCAGCCCTTCTCTCCAGGTGGCCTCCTCTTCCTCTTTCTCTAGCTGCTTTCTCTCTCTCCATCACTATCCCCATGGGCCTTCCTCCCTCAACTCCTCTTCCTCCAGCTGCTTTTTCTCTCTCTCCATCACTATCCCCATGGCTCTTCCTCTTCAAATCCTCTTCCTCCAGCTCCTCTCTCTCTCCATCACTATCCCCATGGCTCTTCCTCTTCAAATCCTCTTCCTCCAGCCGCTCTCTCTCTCCATCATCCCCATGGCTCTTCCTCCTTCAAATCTTCTTTCCCCAGCTGCTCTCTCTCCACCATCCCCATGGCTCTTTCTCCTTCAAATCCTCTTCCTCCATCACCATCCCCATGGCTCTTCCTCTTCCAATCCTCTTCCTCCAGCACCATCCCCATGGCTCTTCCTGCAGCTCCTCTCTCTCTCAACCATCCCCATGGCTCTTCCTCCAGCTCCTCTGTCTCTCCACCACCATCTCCATGGCTCTTCCTCTTCAAATCCTCTTCCTCCAGCTGCTCTCTCTCTCTCCACCATCCCCATGGCTCTTCCTCCTTCAAATCCTCTTCCTCCAGCTGCTCTCTCTCTCTCCACCATTCCCATGGCTCTTCCTCCATCTCCTCTCTCTCTCCACCACCCTCCCCCATGGCTGCTCCCAAAGCTGTTGCTGGTTCTCCCTCCCCCCTCCCTGTGCCCCAGCAAGGGGCAGAAAGGTGCTAGACACAAAATCTACCTTCCCACCAACCCTTGAGGTGCTTCCAGGAGCTCCTTCTGCACTGGATCCAGTCACCCTCTCATATTTATATCTCACCCCCCCAGCAGCTGCCTGCTGTTGGGAGGACTTCATCTTCTTGGTGCTTGTAATTTTTGTTGTGGTGCTCAGAGGGGATTTTTGGGGCTCATTTTCTTAAGGTTTTATTTTTTTTGGGGGGGGGG
>WAAF01017814.1:0-13761 GCA_013400475.1 Tricholaema leucomelas
CTTCCAACCTGGTTGATTCTATGATTAACAGTTTCCAATTCTACAACACCTACAGCAAAACACATGCCCCTGAAGCCTGACTGCAATCTGGCTGCACAAGCCCCAGAGAGACTTACAGCTCTCTGCTGCCTTCTAGATCTTCCCATATTGCATGAACATCAGTTCCACGAAGCCTTCAACCTCAAAATCCTCTTTGGAGGGAATGGCTGTCACACCATCCCACTCTCTGCTGAGCAAGGGGGTGCCATAATTTTCCCTCTTTCGTTGCAATGACGTTCCCACAAAGACTTCACACTGAATGACAAAGAATATCATGCCACCACCTCCCTATCTTACTGCCCTCTATTTCAGAGACAAAAAAAAATGGACCAAAGGCTGTGACACTGAAAATCACATGCACAGATCACTCCTGATAGGAAACATCACTGCTGCCTTGCATTATACAACAAAGTCTGCGTGACAGAGGCCAGCACAGTTTTAATATGGCTTTAAGCTATTATAGCTGCCTTTTAAATGCATGAGAAGCTGTATTTGAAGCTGTCTTGAATCTAATTCCCTGTTGAGCTTGCACTCTAATTTCTCATGAAACATGAGTAGAATCAGATGTTCCAGAAAAAAAACATAGTATATTGAGTATGAAAACCCAACACTGAAATAGGGGTAAGGAAAAGCTTACATAAGTTGCATTCCCTGTAGTTTAGGATATTGAGACTGAGCCTTTGAAATGCATGAAATCTAGTTTGGTGATCACTTCCCAACTTACAGACAGCTCAGTGGGAACAAATATGTGCCTGCTTTGATAGCCTTCAGAAGAAAATTCTTGGCACTTCATTTCTCTTAAGAAATACACCTATTTTCTTTTCATGTTGGTGCTATTTTAGATGCAGACTGGAAGATTAAGCCAGCTGTGTTTTGTGTTTGTGCAGTACTATGGCCTGATCCATCCAACTCTCAAAGCTCCTTCTCAGTGAAAATGACACTTGCCTATCACATCTGGAGCGTGGCCAGAGAAGGGCCACGAGGATGAGCAGAGGGCTGGAGCAGCTCTCCTATGAGGACAGACTGAAAGAGTTGGGGCTGTGCAGTCTGGAGAAGAGGAGGCTCCCAGGTGACCTTCTTGTGGCCTGCCAGTGTCTGAAGGAAGCCTACAAAAAAGCTTGGGAGGGACTTTTTAGGCTCTCAGGGAGTGACAGGACTGGGGGGAAGGGAGCAAAGCTGGAGGTGGGGAGAGTCAGGCTGGATGTGAGGAGGAAGTTGTTNGGCTGTGTCCTCTTGTTCTGGTGCTGGCCGGGTGTTTAAGGCCAGGCTGGCTGAGGCTGTGGCCAGCCTGCTCTAGGGTAGGGTGTCCCTGCCCATGGCAGGGGTATTAGAACAGGCTGATCCTTGTGGTCCTTTCCAACCCTGACTGATTCTATGATTCTGTGATCCCAAGCTGTGGCATGAAGCATTTGTCAAGTAACAGGGAAATGCTGGGAGTCTGAAGAATGAAATGTAGGGAATGAAGGTCTGCTGGTTTGAGGCTAATTGGAATGTTTTCATGAGAGAAATTAGATCATTGGTTGTGAAATGACAATAATGATGAAGTCTTTATCATTCATAGGTTTGCTGAGAGGGAAGCCTGGATGAGGCATTTAGTGCCACGGTCTGGTTGATTGTCTAGGGCCGGGTGCTAGGTTGGACTGGATGAGCTTGGAGGTCTCTTCCAGCCTGTTTGATTCCATGAATTTGTCCTGGTCTGGGATGCTGGATCTGTTCACTTCCTCCTCACTCTGCTCTAACATCTCTCTTCTAATCTTGGCTAACAGGAACTACATAAGCTTTGCTGCTTGTTTTGTTTGTCTGGCAAAGTAGAGGGAGAGAGAGAGGGCAGCTTTTAGCCCTTCTGGGCAGCTTCTTTGGCCAGGAGGGAGTTTGAATCTCTCTATTATTTGTAGAGCCCAAAAGTTATTAATCTACCACAGGAAGAGAGGAATGGTGAATGACACTGGTAGTGTGAGGAATGAAATGCAGGGAAGGGAGGGGAGGGCGGGTGAGTGACACTGGGAGTGTGAGGAATGGAATGGAGTGGAGGAGAGCACTGGTGAATGACTCCGGTCGTCTAAAGAATGGAATGGAGGGAGGGGCGGAGGGCACTGGTGAATGACACTGGTAGTGTGAGGAATGGAATGGAGTGGAGGAGAGCACTGGTGAATGACTCCGGTCGTCTAAAGAATGGAATGGAGGGAGAGGAGGAGAGCACTGGTGAGTGACACTGGTAGTGTGAGGAATGGAATGGAGTGGAGGAGAGCACTGGTGAATGACACTGGCAGTGTGAGGAATGAAATGTAGGCAATGGAGGAGAGCACTGGTGAATGACTCCGGTAGTCTAAAGAATGGAATGGAGGGAGTGGAGGAGAGCACTGGTGAATGACACTGAAGTCTCCAAGGTGATCTTATTGTGGCCTTTCAGTATCTTAAGGGGGCCTACAAGAAAGCTGGGGAGGGACTTTTCAGGCTGTCAGGTAGTGATAGGACTAGAGGGAATGGAACAAAGCTAGAAACAGGTAGATTCAGACTGGATGTTAGGAAGAAGTTCTTCCCCATGAGGGTGGTGAAAGCCTGGCACAGGTTGCCTAGGGAGGCAGTGGAAGTCCCATCCCTGGAGGTGTTTAAGGTCAGGCTGGATGTGGCTCTGAGCAGCCTGATCTAGTATGAGGTGTCCCTGCCCATGGCAGGGGTGTTAGAAGTGGATGATCTTTGAGGTCCCTTCCAGCCCTGACAGCTCTGTGATTCTATGATTCTGACATCTTTACAGGCACACACACAGATGTTAGGACTACAACAGCACACTGTTGTTCAGTGTCAGCTACTCCAGAAGACAATAGCCCACTGATGTTCTGTGGTTGTTTACAGACTGGATCAGCTTCTTTTAATGCTTACCTTTGAATTCAGAAGATAGGAGTATTTGCCATTGTGTGTATCAGGTAGATGATTCTTGTGGTCCCTTCCAACTCTGACTAATTCTATGATTCCATGAAGAAAGGAATGGAGGGAGTGGAGGAGAGGGCTGGTGAATGGCACTGGCAGCCTGAAGAATGGAATGGAGGGAGTGGAGGAGAGGGCTGGTGACTGGCACTGGCAGCCTGAAGAATGGAATGGAGGGAGTGGAGGAGAGGGCTGGTGACTGGCACTGGCAGTCTGAAGAATGGAATGGAGGGAGTGGAGGAGAGGGCTGGTGACTGGCACTGGCAGTCTGAAGAATGGAATGGAGGGAGTGGAAGAGAGGGCTGGTGAATAACACATCTTTCCTAAAAACAAGATTTTCTCTTCTGGAATACTGAACATAGTATGGATTGCAAGGGGGTAAAAGCAGCCTTGGAGAAAGCACATCTTTCAGAAATGAGATTAGAGAAAAACTCATTAAAATATTAATACAGAACTTCTCAAGTGTTGGCTTAGTGGATGATGTATGCCACAAGAATGAGCTCTCAAAGATGACAAAACGAAAGCTGAAAGAGCTGTGTGTAACATTAAGCTAGCAGAGTTCAGCCCAGTTTCCCCAGCCAGACACTGTTGCAGGATTAGCTGCTTGCTTGCCTGTGGGAATGTGGTCAAGGCCCCACAGATCAGTGTGATCAAAGGCAATGCCACATGGACTCCAGATGATTCAATGTGAATTATGCCAGAGACCTTTATTGATCATTTGGCTCTCAATGTATCCCTCAAGGCCACCAGGCACACGCCTGCACATTAGCATAATTAGTCAAGGACAACCCACTCCATCAGCATAAACCAGGCCTTGTTTTCCTCATGAACCAGGTGTCCGTTATCTATCCCTTCTGAGATAGGTTAGCCAGCAGCTGGTGGGAACCAAGGTCAGCATCTGCTTGGTATTATCCTTCTTCACTTTGCATTCCCACAAGACACTGCTGGTTGCAACGGAGCCCCTAGAGCTCTTCCACAAGCCTCCAGCATGACCAGCTCCAAGACCTGCTCTGAGAAACCACAGGGGTATCTTCCCATGTTTGCTCAGGAGATAGGCACTGCAAGTTCCCCAGGAAAGCAACAGGATTTCAGTGGCAAAACAGGTGAGGGAGGGTTGAGCACTGATGTTTTCCTGTGGAATTCAAATGAGATGCAAAGTCCTACCTACAAACCAAAATGCTAGCGGCTGCAGTGGTTTTCCAGTCAAAAGGAAGAGAAAGAGAGGCATTAACATAGAGCAGGGTCATGCACCAGTTATGTCTTATGAAGTATTCCAGCCTTCCTTAAGATAAGCATCACATATGGGTTCTTTTGCAGCTAGCAGTTCCCTGCTTAAAGAGGAAGGGGTCTGGATAACACCCCTTCTGTCTCCCAAGGCCTCCCAAGATGATTGACAGGAACATGTACTGCTGGGAACAAATGCTGCTGGAAGGAAAAAACAAGATGACATTCTCCAAAAGGAGCCAATGGGGTCATTTCTTTGTCACATCTTCTGCTCACCATCTCTGGTGGAGCTAAAGACAGGGAGGAGGAGTGACACTTCTTTCCTAATAAAACACAGGACGTGCTGAAGAACTGCTTTTACATACAGTGGCTTACACTGAATTCCAAGTCAGGGAAGCAAGAGAGGCTGCTCAAAATCAAGATTTTGAGACTCAAGTCCCACCTCTGGGAATTAGACCATTTGGAAGCCCAACTTAAACCTCACACTCTCATCCATATCAATTACATTTCAGTTTATTCTGGGGGGAGAAATATTATAGAAAAGGGAATATAAAATATGTTTAAATATATATTTTAAATTAAGCAGTATCAGAGAACTGTGTCCAGTTCTGGGCCACACAACTCAAGAGAGATGTTGAGGTGCTGGAAGGTGTCCAGAGAAGGGCAACAAAGCTGGTGAGGGGCCTGGAACACAAACCCTACGAGGGGAGGCTGAGGGAGCTGGGGGTGTGCAGCCTGCAGAAGAGGAGGCTCAGGGGGGACCTCATTGCTGTCTACAACTACCTGAAGGGAGGCTGTAGCCAGGTGGGGTTGGTCTCTTCTCCCAGGCAAGTAGCAACAGAAGAAGGGGACACAGTCTCAAGCTGTGCCAGGGGAGGTCTAGGCTGGATGTTAGGAGGAAGTTGTTGGCAGAGAGAGTGATTGGCATTGGAATGGGCTGCCCAGGGAGGTGGTGGAGTCACCATCCCTGGAGGTGTTCAAGCAAAGGCTGGATGGGGCACTTAGTGCCATGGTCTGGTTGACTGGACAGGGCTGGGTGCTAGGTTGGACTGGCTGAGCTTGGAGGTCTCTTCCAACCTGCTTTATTCTATGATTATTATCTTCCTGACCCCTATTCCTAACATAAAGCTCAGAGGTGGAAGCAGCCAGGCACTTGCAAAAGCAGCAGACACCCAGTTAATAATCTTAGGGCCAAAGTGTTTCCCCTTCCCAGAGACCTCTGCTAGCCTGCAAATTCCAGCATCAGCAGACCAGCACATCATCAGCTGCTGCAATCCTTCCTCCTTTTTCCCCAGTTGCTCTTATCTAGAGCCAGTAATTCCCCATTCAACTTATTCTTTCCAAAATGCAAGGTGGTGGCAGGGAAATTGAATCATATTAATAAATATCCATTTGAAATGAGCCTTCTGATCTCATGGCAAAAAAAAAAACAACCCACCACATTAATCTGGCTAAGCAGCATGAAAGTCAGCCAACACCTAGATTTTCAGTGAAAGCAGACAATTAGTAATCCCCAAATAGAGGGGTTAAGGTAGATTGAAAATGTCAAGTCAAGGATATTTTATAAGGTAACCATGGTTATTTTTTATGCATTCCTTTGCAGCATGAATGCAGATGATGGAAAGTGTTCATGGGCCAATTGAAACAAAAATAAAACTGAAGGGCTATCTTGATGGTAATTTAAACCTTAAACTGCAAAAATTAATCAGTCCACACAGACAACCAAGAGCATTCAGCTGATATTGCACCAGAAAATCCCCTTGCTAAATACCTGAATAAAAACCATCTCACAAAGGATGAACATCTCAAAAATCATCCTGACTTTGCCCTAATGTACCTGCAAGGATCAATACTGCTAGAGCAGGACAGATCTGGCCTGATGCATGAAGTTGCCCATATAGCCCCTGGATAAAGCCCAACTGCTTCTAATTTAATCTGTGCAAGCAGCTGGAGGTGCAGAGGAGTGCTGGTCCCATCATGCTGCACCCCCTGGTGCTGCCCAGTGAGGGGGTCAGTAGTGGTTAGCATGAATTAGTTTTCCCTACTGATGCTTCTAGAGATAGTTCTGCAGCATTTTCTATTAGACCAAGAGCTCTCTCAGCCTCACCTTGCTGACAAGTGGTGTGACTCTTAACAGTGAGGGCAGAGGAGTAGCACAGCAGATTAGAAAGGAGGGACAGGAAATGGTGAGGGTGCCCAGCTGTGACCAGTACCAACTAAGTCATCTCTCAAGCAAACTAAGTCAGGGCTTCGGCTCAGAGGAGCCTCTGTGGACTTCTGAAGCAAATAATGTATTAAACTGTTTTGCAGGGCAGCAGAGAGCAGAAATAAGAAGCTGATTCTCCACTCCAGAACCCGCCTGAATGCTGAAACCATTTTCTGTCCTTTAAATAATACGCCACAAGAAGCCACTGCTTGTTTTGGTGGAACAAAGTGGCACTTGGTTAGGCTGCAGAGAGGCATCCACACCCCTCAATCCAGAGAGAAGGCTGGCAGGAGGGAGCGTGGGAAGGATTCAGTGCAGAAGGCTTCTTCAGCCTAATAAACATCTCTGGTTAGTGTTAGAAGAAACCAACTGACTTCTCCTCTGCAAGTCTTCACTCTTGTTGCTTGACGTTACCGTTTCTCTGCCAAACATCTGCCTGCTTTCTGTAAAGGGGCTGTGAAACCAGAAGATGTCCACAGTAGGGCCAGAACTGGAAGTTCCCAGCACACGAAAGCATACGTCCCCAACTGGCAGCTAACAGGGTTAAAACACCCTCTGATTAAATGAAAGCATCTTTAATTAGTTTAATTGACCATGCCTCAGCCAAGACCATCTGCTCAGCAGCGTTTGCCTGCTCTTTGCAGGAGCGATTGATCAGCCATAGCTGGAGAATACAGCATTAGGCTACATCAGATTTATTTTGTTTAATAGAAGAGCTAATTTGCTTTAAATTTAATTACAGGGGGCAAGATTGCTCTCTAACTCCATAACAGCACAGAATGTAAGCTGATCCCACAGCTAATGGATGCACATGTAGGTGCACACATGTCTGTGCAAGTCAGACACCCGGAGACAGCAGCTCAGGAGAGCAGGTCCCACGTTGGCAGAGTGACTGCAGCATTCCCCACCCACCCCTCCATAAAAGCCAGCAGCACCACAGCACCCTGCTGCCAGGTTCACCATGTCCCATTCCAAAAGGTTGAACTCTCCACTGGGATGCTGAAGCAGACAGATGTCCCCTCTCAACCACCTCTCCTGCTCCTAATGCAAAGGCACTAAACAATGCATCACATGCCGAGCCACTGCTACCGCACTGCATGGGACAGAACGGGGACAATCAGGGGACAGTTCTGTACCTCCTGGCTGACCTCCACCAGCAAACCTCTCCCAAACAGGGGGGGTCCAGCTGAGGGTGCAGCAGAGGCAGACATCACCCTTGCCCCATCTCTGACACCGCACTGTCCCTCTCATTTCCTCTGCCCTTCCACGCCAACATCGTTCTTCAAAACGCCGCAGCCCAAGCTGACAGAGAAGGGCAATTCCCCCTCCTTCCCAGAGGACCACGTGTATCTACACCTCATCATTCTGAAGGGGAGAACTTCATTCACTTCCCAAGGCTCTTCCCTTTTTCAGCTCCCCATCAGGCACTAAATCACCGCTGTCAGTGGGAGATGCTCCAGCCCTGACAGGCACATGCTGCAGCTGCCGCTGGCTGCTACAGGAGTAATTACAACCTCGCAGAAGGCTCCAGGCTGCCATTTTCGTTTCCATGGAAATAAATACTGAATTACTGAAAACAGACTATGATGCTTTATGGATTTTGAGGGGTTTGATCATCTCAAACCCTGTTTTTATTGGTGGTGGCTTTGCTTTAAGGTGCGGGGTGGGGATAATGTTCGCGGTGTGGAAATTGGCAGAGTGACTGAAAGGTGTTTTGTAGGACTGTAAGAGGAGTATAAAAGAAGCCAGAGGTTCTGGCTGACGCCTTGGGGATTTGCAAGGGGGACAGCTGTGCTGGCAAAAGCTGCCAGTTGTCCAGGTATCCAGCTCAGGAGAAAGGAGCTCATGAAGGCTCCTTGGTCCTTGCCTATAGCCCTGTAGCTGCCCTGGTTTGCCACCATCCCCTCATGATGTTGTATTTGCTGGGGCTGAAGCAGACCTCCCACTGTTTTGGGGTGATGATTATAGCTAGCCTTAGTGCCTAAATGCCCAGAACTGCAGATGGACACTTCACAGGCATTCAGTTTCAAGATGGCCACAAGGATTATCAGAGAATCATAGAATCAAGCAGGCTGGAAGAGACCTCCAGGATCATCCAGTCCAACCTAGCACCCAGCCCTATCCAGTCAACCAGACCATGGCACTGAGTGCCTCATCCAGGCTTTGCTTCAACACCTCCAGGGACAGTGACTCCACCACCTCCCTGGGCAGCCCATTCCAATGCCAATCACTCTATCTGCCAACAAATTCCTCCTAACATCCAGCCTAGACCTCCCCTGGCACAGCTTGAGACTGTGTCCCCTTGTCTATTGGCTGGAGCACCTCTCCTATAAGAAGAGACTGAGGGAGTTAGTCTGGAGAGGAGAAGGCTCTGAGGTGACCATATTGTGTCCTTCCAGACTCTGGAGGGGGCCTACAAGAAAGCTGGGGAGGGACGTTTTAGGCTGTCAGGTGGTGATAGGACTGGGGGGATGGAACAAAGCTGGAAATGGGTAGATTCAGACTGGGTGTTAGGAAGTTCTTCAGCATGAGGGTGGTGAGAGGCTGGAATGGGTTGCCCAGGGAGATGGTTGAGGCCCCATCCCTGGAGGTGTTTAAGGCCAGGCTGGATGAGCCTGTGGCCAGCCTGATCTAGGGTAGGGTGTCCCTGGGCATGGCAGGGGGTTGGAACTGGATGATCCTTGTGGTCTCTTCCAACCCTGACTGATTCTGTGATGCTAGAATAAAAAAGAATTGCTCTATGTTCTTTAGAAGTGATGAACAGGGAAGAGGAGGGAGTGATCTGACATAAACCCCCATATCTCTGAACTGAAGTGACACAGAGATGTGCACAGACAGGCAACTCCATGCTGTGCACAATCCCTGGGCTCATTTCTCACTGCAAGGCATGCTTAGGAATACTTGGCTTGGGGAGGACACACACAATCCAAACGTTTATACTGAGGCCAACCACCTGTACCTCACAGGATTCTGCCTTTGCTTGTTTCTGCACTGACTTAGGCTGCACCTTCCAAGTGCCGCTGCAACATCTCTGCAAGGGGCTCAAGACAACACAGTGAGTCAAGAAAGAAAGGTCAGGAAACCTTCTAAACTGCAGAGATGAAAGAGAGGCAGAAGGTGAGACACCACCTCAGCAAAGCATCCCTAATACTGACTTGAGCTAGAATCAAACATTTGATCCTGCACAGCAATCATAAATATCTTTTCTGCTAGCACTTCTGAAACCAATTTCTTTGGCAGAGAAACTTTCTGCTTTGTGATAAATGTCAGCCTTTGGACACAGTGTCCTAATTCAGCTGCAACAATAAATGTCAAAACAGTGAATTCTGGTTTTAAGTCAGCTCTGGTCATCAACATTTGGGTTGAAATGTTTCCTGAGCAAAAATCCCAGGCACTCAAAATGCATGAAACAATTTACAACTGCACTGGATTACAGAATTTAATTTCTTTTTGTGAAACCCTCAGCAAGTTTGCAGATGGCACCAAGCTGTGTGGCACAGTTGACTTGCTGGAGGGCAGGGATGCCATCCAGAGGGACCTGGACAGGCTGGAGAAGTGGGCCCAGGCCAGCCTCATGACATTTAACAAGGCCAAGTGTAAGGTCCTGCACCTGGGTCGGTGCAATCCCAGGCACAGATACAGGCTGGGTGGTGAATGGCTGAGAGCAGCCCTGAGGAGAAGGACCTGGGGGTCTGGGTTGATGAAAAGCTCAACATGAGCCTGCAGTGTGCACATGCAGCCCAGACAGCAACCCTGTGCTGGGCTGCAGCAAGAGCAGTGTGGGCAGCAGGGCAAGGGAGGGGATTCTCCCCCTTTACTCTGCTCTCCTCAGACCCCACCTGGAGTACTGTGTGCAGTTCTGGAGCCCCCAGCACAAGAAGGACATGGAACTGCTGGAGCCAGTCCAGAGGAGAGCCACGAAGATGCTCAGAGGGCTGCAGCAGCTCTGCTATGAGGACAGGCTGAGAGAGTTGGGGCTCTGCAGCCTGGAGAAGAGAAGGCTTCGAGGAGACCTTAGAGTGGCTTTCCAGTATCTGAAGGGAGCCTACAGGAAGGCTGGGGAGGGACTATTGACAAGGTCTGGTAATGTCAGGACGAGGGGGAATGGGTTTAAGCTGGCAGAGGGGAGATTTAGACTGGATGTTAGGAGGAAGTTCTTTACAGTGAGGGTGGTGAGACACTGGCACAGGTTGCCCAGGGAGGTTGTGGATGCTTCCTCCCTGGAGGTGTTTAAGGCCAGGCTGGATGAGGCCTTGAGCAGCCTGCTCTAGTGGGAGGTGTCCCTGCCTATGGCAGGGGGTTGGAGCTGGATGATCCTTGAGGTCCCTTCCAACCTAAACCATTCTATGATTCTATCAGTCTATGAAATAGCCACCAAACAGAGCAGGACCTGGGCTGTGCTGTGGTCCAGCCACACATGCACACTTCTCTGATGTTTTGCCTTTACCTGGATGGACAGGAAGAAGTGCTGAAGAAAACACAACCATGTCCTACCGTGTGTCACTCAGCACATCTGACATGCATACTGTGCAGGTTTGGAAGCTGCACCCCCCCAGCTAGGAATTCAGCAGACCAACTCAGCCAGCTGGAAGTTAAGGAATGAAGCTGTAATTTATAAGCATATATATAATCAATAGACACAGATATTTACAGCTATATACAAGTTAAAAGTAATACAGAGATACAAACCCCCTCCCAAACAGCAGAGTTGCCCAGGAGGGCTTTCCAACCAACTCACCTCCTTCTTCCTTCTTTCCAACCCCCCCCACCCCATATTTCAGGATCCCTCTAATGTGCAGGGAGAGCTGAAAAGGGTTGGCGAGAGGTTAGAAGAATGATTTGTTTGAATTGATGAGAAGCTCAACAGGAGCCTGCAGTGTGAGTGCAGCCCAGACAGCAACCCTGTGCTGGGCTGCAGCAAGAGCAGTGTGGGCAGCAGGGCAAGGGAGGGGATTCTGCCCCTTGGCTCTGCTCTCCTCAGACCCCACCTGGAGTACTGTGTGCAGTTCTGAAGCCCCCAGCACAAGAAGGACATGGAACTGTTGGAGCCAGTCCAGAGGAGGCCACAAAGATGCTCAGAGGGCTGCAGCAGCTCTGCTATGAGGACAGGCTGAGAGAGTTGAGGCTCTGCAGCCTGGAGAAGAGAAGGCTTTGAGGAGACCTTGGAGTGGCCTTCCAGTACCTGAAGGGGGGTAAAGGAAGGCTGGGGAGGGACTATTGACAAGCTCTTGCAATGACAGGACAAGGAGGAATGGGTTTAACCTGGCAAAGGGGAGATTCAAACTGGATGTTAGGAAAGGGTTCTTTGCAGTGAGGGTGGTGAGACACTGGCATGGATTGCCCAGGGAGGTTGTGGAGCACAGAATCACCCACTGTGATCAAAGATCATATTGGGTGATTCTGTGCTCCACAACCTCCCTGGAGGTGTTCAAGACCAAGTTGGATGAGGCCTTGAGTAACCTGTTCTAGTGGGAGGTGTCCCTGCCTATGGCAGGGGGTTGGAACTGGATGAGCTTTGAGGTCCCTTCCAACCTAAACCATTCTATGAGTTATGCAGGTTCAGGCAGAGCTAGTGACACAGGTGACAGCCAGGCAGAGACTACCTTTGTTACTGTTCCTTGGGTTTATATCCCTAAGCATAACCAAGGGCTAATGTAGACTTCACTATTATTTTCTTCCCACAGCCAATGATCCAATTTCTCTCATTAAAATATCCCAATTAGCCTCAAACCAGCACATATACTTTTAACTCTGTTTTCAAATCTACTCTTTAATGGAATGAGTTGAAATTGGAAGCTTTGCAGAAGTTTTGTGCCTCCTTAAAAAGAATGCCACAGTGTATGGGACACTGCAGGCCCAGGAAAGAAGAGAAAGTCTGATTGTGAAGCCTGTTAATTCAAACAGACCTGCAGTGACAGCTTTCTCTGAAGCAGGAGGAAGTGTGCAGGTCATCACAGATGTGGTCTGGACATCAGCCGCTGCTGCTGGATTAGCTGAACAGCACTGTATTAGCTCCTCCCCTGCTCACTGGAGCTAAAAATGACTTTCAAGCACAGCTTGAGCTAGAGAAGTAAATGACTGCCCTAAGGCTGGGGAATAACAAGATGAGGAGAACAGCACAGCCTGAATTTTGGTGATGGTTCTGCAGCTCAGCTGTTATAAAGGTGAGTGGGAAGTGCAAGTGCTTCAGGAAAGGGCAACTGCAGAAAAGAATCAAGTTGGGAATTGCTTGGGGTGTAGAGAAAAGAGCTCCTGTTTGACCCTTCTACAGCTACAAATTACAAAGCAGAAGAGCTAAGCTCAAGTCTTGCCAAGAGGTTCTGGACCAGAGACTGAAACATGCTTTTTCCTCCATGATGCCTCTGACCCAGCAGAGCGGCTCACTGCTGGAGCAGATACTCAATTCCCACGCTGACTCCAGGGGAGCAGAAACACCAAGCCACACTGTGGGTTATGCCAAAACCTTCAGCCTCTGTGTGTTACTGAAAATGTTCTACTCAGAGGTTGTGCTTAACAACACCATTTATCTCTACAACCATTCTGCTACAACACTTCTCATCCCTGTTTCCTTAAAGCCTTTCCAACTGCATCAATCCCTTTTGCTCTGTTGCTATTTCGGCTCCAGATATATCACCACTATCACATTAAGAAGAGAGTTATCTCACACCACCTGGGGATACTGCATTAAAAGAAATAGACCCTTTTAGAAATCCTCTTCCTTCTGCCCAAACAAAACATCACTTCAGAAGTGAATGGAAGCACCACCCTCGTGAAGTAATCATAATGCATTTAGTGGCCATGAGGTAACAGGAGGTGTGCTGCTTTGAGGCTAACTGGAATATTTTAATGAGAGAAATCAAATCCTCAGCTGTGAGAAGAAAGAATAACCCCAACAGTAGCCTGCATCACTCATTCTTCTGCTGAGAAACACAACTGGTCAAAATATTGGTAAGACACTCACTCCTCACACATTTCTTAGCTCTCACTTCTGTTCCTTCTCTCTGGCAGCTCTGTGTGGTTGCCTCTGCCTTGACTCCTGAATGCCACCTAACCCTTTCTCCTCTAACCTCCTTGTCATCTTTTTGACATCTCACCTCAGATCTCTCCATGTGACATATTGTGCTAGTTTGAAGCTAGCTAGAATGTTTTGGTGAGAAGAACTAGATTACAGGCTGTGAAAGGGAAACAATGGTGATGTCTACTGCACTCATAGGCTTGCTGAGGGGTACAAAACCAAGAATCAAAACATAGATAAGGCACTACTCCTGCTGGGGAGCTCTGAGCTGCATGATGCAGTTAAGAATTCAATTAAGAATTATCAACTCAAGAGAGATGTTGAGGTACTGGAAGGTGTGCAGAGAAGGGCA
>WAAF01017815.1:8631-30646 GCA_013400475.1 Tricholaema leucomelas
TAGTGGGTGTTGGAGTGGGTTGTTTAAGCGGATGTTCTTTTTGTCCTTGTTTTTTTGGATAAATTTGTTTTTTTGTTGTTTTTTTTTTTTTTTTTTATCTCCTTTGGTTCTTTTTCAGTTTCTTCTTTGTGATAAGAATAATTAATTTCCCACATTCCTCTGTGCTTTAAATCTGTGCAGAGTGCTTTTGGATGACTTCTGTTTTTCATGTCAGAACAAAATGAATTTTTATTTTCATAACATTTCAGATGCCCAATTTTGTCACTGGGGACTTCTTCAGCTTTCAAACCTGTCTACAGTATCATTATTTTTCATGATGAATGAGAGTTAAAATCCTCATCATTTGTGCCTATGCTTGGACATAAGATACAAAGCCATAACATCTGCTACTAAGAATGATGTAACTGATCTGGTATTTAAAAATGCCAGAGTGAGTAGGTAGTTGTGGGAGATTATATGAACACTTTTAGCAGGTACCTTGCTTTTCAGTAACTATGGACCTTAAAATAGAATTATAGGTACCCAGCTTTATACCTTTCATTGATTTTTTTTTTTCATTAAAGTCTTGTCTGAGTTTCACTTTTTATATGTGTTATACAAATATTCAAAGCAAGTAAACAATTGCATGTGGCAAAGTCGGTGACAAGCAAATGAGATATTAAGCCAAAGATAGAATTCACAATGAGTAAACATGGAACAGAAATAGGAATGTGAAGGCGAAGGAATCTATTTCGGAACAGAGAGTTGTTCTTGTGCTTTAAAAACCCTCAGGAACACTCAACAGAATTTTTTTTTAGCTTCAGAGCTAAGATTGCTGTTAGATTTTACACCTTCCAGTGTTCACTGCATTGAAATATTTTCCTTTAAAATTTTTGTACTATAGATACTACAGTGCATTGCATTTGTTTTCCTTTGCTAATTAGTGAATAATTTTGTTGCTTGCTACAGGTTTGGGTTTTTCATCTGGAAGTGATGATAATGAAACCTTTGTGATCCCTTTAAATTAATGCAGATCTAAGAACAGTGTAGGTAATAAAGTGTTTGAGGAAGAGTCATTCTGCAAATAGTGCTATAGCTCCTTAATCTCTGAGATACAGTAAATTGTTCTAGGATGAAACTGTTTTTTTCTGGGATAATAAACTTGCTGAACTTCAGTAGGAGGTAATAAATATTAGAATCATAGAATCATAGAATCAACCAGGTTGGAAGAGACCTCCAAGATCATCCAGTCCAACCTGTCACCCAGACCTATCCAGTCAAATAGACCATGGCACTAAGTGCCTCATCCAGTCTTCTCTTGAACACCTCCAAGGACAGTGACTCCACCACCTCCCTGGGCAGCCCATTCCAATGGCAAATCACTCTCTCTGTGAAGAACTTCCTCCTAACATCCAGCCTATACTTCCCCCTGCACAATTTGAGGCTGTGTCCCCCAGACCAACCCCCAAACAACCAGCAACAGAACAAGGGGACACAGAAGGAGTTTGCAGTTTGAACTTCTATCTAAATAGCTAAACTATTGACAGTTTTGGACCAGATATTTGGGGCAGAGGGACACTAAACCAACTTTCATAACTAATTTGTGTGGACATGAAAAGAATTACTATGGAGGATTTTAGTGTCATAGTTTGAAAAAGAGGAAGCAGAGGGGAAACCTGATTGCTGTCTACAACTACCCGAGTGTACATTGTGGAGAGGCTGCTGCTGGGCTCTTCTTCCAGGTAATTGGAGACAGAACAAGGGGAAATGGGCTCAAGCTGAGACTGGGTAGGTTTAGATTAGACTTAGGGAAAAAGTTTTTCATGGAGAGAGTGGTCAGGCAGTGGGATGAGCTGCCTAGGATCGTGGTTGAGTCACCAACCCTGGATGTGTTTAAGGGTCGTTTGGATGTGGTGCTTAGGGATATGGTTTGAGGTGAATCTTGTAAAGTTACAAGTTGGACTTGGTGATGCTGAGGCAGTCTTTTCCAACCTGGATGTTTCTATGATTCTGTGATTATCAACACATACGAGAGACCTAAGCTGAAGAGAAATGGGAAAAGAATTTCACTTTAAAGCTAGTATCTGCTATTTTTATTTCATTTATTAAAAAAATGCTATGGAAACAATACTTTTGTGTCATTCCAGCATTAATCATAAGAGCTACAGCATTAATTAGAGGCTACACATACACCCACATTGGTAACATTTTGCTTTTGTGTGCTGATACTGTTACGAGTCCTCCTGTCTTTACCTTGAATGCAGTTCAATTCAGCACTGGATGCTGCAGTCTTCTATTGTGGTGCAGGTCACGTAGCAGTGAATGAACAAGATTGCATGAATAATGTGCTTTTTGTTCAGTGATTGGATAAAAACGAATGGCCTCAACACCTACGTACATTGAATCTCCACCACTTCCTGTGTGCTTATTCTTCCTGAAGCTTTAATTATTTATCCTTGGAGAGAATTTGACAGTTACAAGTAGTCACGACTCAGCAGATTAACCCTACAAACACCAAAACTGATTTCCATATCAAGTACACTTGAATTTCTCATGGAATTAAACATTGATTTTGCAGTGATATGAATCCCAATTAACACAAGCCTTCTCCCCCCAGTATCCCTAAATATTATGTATTTTAAAATCTAATGCTGATGAAATTAAAATTGGTTGAATATTGTTGCTGATTTCATAAGAGAGAGTTTTTAGTGATTGGAGAGTGTGATGTGCTTACAATACTGACATGAGCACTCTGCAATGAAAATGCATTTTATGCAGACATCGGTCAATGGGAAGGGCAGCATTTGTTAACAAGACATAATATGCGTGTAGCTGCCCTTCATACAGTATTTCATAGTGATGAGGGAAAAAAAGAGTTATGTAAGATGTCTGCTGATTTTGCTACTTGGTCTTTATAAAAGGTACTGAAATTATTGTAAAACTGTACTTTTAATAGAAGTCAGTGTATTAATCTGGGTTGATATGCATGATGCCAGGCCTGTTAGTGGCAGATAGTGTATGCCTCTCTCAAAAGCGGAGAAGGGTTTTATTATAGCAGTTGCCATGCTCATTGGCAGGGCTTTAAACTATACTGGAAGGGGCAAGGACCAGACTCACTGGAGATAAGCCTAGGACACCTGTGGGATGGTGTGATGGCTCAGCTGCTACTTCCAGGAAGGTAGAGGATAATTGGCCATAAGATGAGAATGCAAGGGCCATTGATCAGCTAGGACTCATATTAGTGCCTAGGAATGATCAGGCAGGGAGCAGACCCATACACTGCAAAAAGATGCAACAACTAAAGCGTGTCCATGCCAATCCATGGAGCATGGGTACAAGCAAGAAGAGCTGGAAGCTATCATCCAGCAGGAAAACTGTGATATTACTGCCCTGATGTAAACATGGTGGGATGAATCCCATAGCTGGAGTACCGTGGTGAATGCCTATGAGCTCTCAGAAGAGACAAGTCCAGAAGGAGAGGTGGTGGGGTGACCCTGTATGTTAGGGAAGGTCTTGACTGTCTCAAGCATGGTGATGATAGAGTTGAATGCTTGTGTATAAGAATCAGTGGAAAGGCTAACAAGGCAGATGGCATGATAGAGGTCTGCTAAAGACCACCCAACCAGAATGAGGAGATTGATGAAGTGCATTATAAATGCCTGGGGAAAGTCTCAGAATTACTAGGCATTGTTCTTGTGGGAGACTTCAACTGACTAGATATATGCTGGAAATACAACACAGTAGACAAGAAGTCCTGGAGGTTCTTGGAGTGTGTAGAAGATAACTTCCTGTTCCGGAGTACTCCAAATTCCTTTCTTCTCCCCTTCCTCACAGGTTTGAACGGGGAGAAGGAGGTGAAAAAACTGCTTTCCCCCACCTCCCTGTGGGCGTGAAAGTGGAACAGCAAAAGGTGCCTTTTCTGCATGTGTGCTGACCCGTGTGGAAGCCCATGCTGAAATTGGGCTGGTGGTTGGCTGAGTTTTCATGCCCAGTATAAAATGGTAAATGGACATTTTGTCTAGAAAAGCATGAACAGAACAAGGGAGAGGGGAAGATGTTCGTGTCTTGAAAGTTCTCACATTGGAAAAGATCACCACCTTGAAAGAGATCCTGCCTTGACAGAGTGCCTGCAGGACAGGTTCCTGCCATGACAGAATTCCTCTTTTGGACCGTCCCCACTTTTGGATGGCTCCTGCCTTTTTGCATGGCACTTGGTTTTACACTGTCTCTCCTTTTGCCTGATTCTCCTCACTTTTCCACCATTCTGTGAAAACTTGCAGGCTTGGCAAGCCCTGGGGTCCATTTGAGAGAGCTGTCAGCAGCACCTGGACCCAGCTACTCTCGGACCATACCGCAGCTGACTTCCTGGATGCTATGATGAGCTGGGAAGATGCTTATAGTTTGGCTCTCCACTGCCACTGCTGAGGCATCATTGTTCCACAACCATCCTACTTGTGGAAGAAATGCTTGAGACATTTCTGAGTTTGGCGGCTTTGCATTTGCCTTCAGCTTCTGACGCATGGGCATACACTATTGGATATTGCCTGCAGCATCAGAAGGCTGCTTCCACAGAGGAATCCACCAAAGGATCACTACCAAATACTTACCTCACCTCCCTGAGTAAAGCTCCCTGGTCCCTTAATTCTCTGCTCAGCCTAATTGGTAGTGGGGTAAAGATCTGGATCAGGGATCAGTGCTGGGCCCCATCCTGTTTAACATCTTCACAGATGATCTGGATGAGGGCATGGAGTCAGTCATCAGCAAGTTTGCAGATGACACCAAGCTGGGGGCAGATGTGACTGAGTTGGAGGGCAGAAGGGCTCTGCAGCGGGACCTTGACCGCCTGGACAGATGGGCAGAGTCCAATGGGATGGCATTCAATAGCTCCAAGTGCCGAGTGCTGCACTTTGGCCACAACAACCCCATGCAGAGATACAGGCTGGGGTCGGAGTGGCTGGAGAGCAGCCAGACAGAGAGGGATCTGGGGGTGCTGATTGATACCCGCCTGAACATGAGCCAGCAGTGTGCCCAGGTGGCCAAGAGAGCCAATGGCATCCTGGCCTGCATCAGGAATGGTGTGGCCAGCAGGAGCAGGGAGGTCATTCTGCCCCTGTACTCTGCACTGGTTAGACCACACCTTGAGTACTGTGTTCAGTTCTGGGCCCCCCAGTTTAGGAGGGACATTGAGATGCTTGAGCGTGTCCAGAGAAGGGCAACGAGGCTGGTGAGAGGCCTCGAGCACAGCCCTACGAGGAGAGGCTGAGGGAGCTGGGATTGTTTAGCCTGGAGAAGAGGAGGCTCAGGGGTGACCTTATTGCTGTCTACAACTACCTGAGGGGTGGTTGTGGCCAGGGGGAGGTTGCTTTCTTCTCTCAGGCGGCCAGCACCAGAACAAGAGGACACAGCCTCAGGCTGCGCCAGGGGAAGTTTAGGCTCGAGGTGAGGAGAAAGTTCTTCACTGAGAGAGTCATTGCACACTGGAATGGGCTGCCCAGGGAGGTGGTGGAGTCACCGTCCCTGGGGCTGTTCAAGGCAGGATTGGACGTGGCACTTGGTGCCATGGTCTAGCCTTGAGCTCTGTGGTAAAGGGTTGGACTTGATGATCTGTGAGGCCTCTTCCAACCTTGGTGATACTGTGATACTGTGATGTGTTTATAGCTTAGCCTTTTCCATTTCCTGACTTCCTAAATCTCTAAATTTGTCCTCAACATTCTTTTGAAGAAAGTCCTGATCAAGCTAGAATCTGTAAATGAACCTAAACTAGTTTTGTATATAGTCTGGGGGCGGGGTGTTCAGGAAAATAATTCTGTAATTCCTGACTTGGCCACATTAATTCGCTGCCTCTATGACGCTTCCTAACACAGACGGTGAATGAGCCAACAAGGCTCACAATAGTCTCTACTAGACCTGCTGCTTGTAAACAGAGAAGGACTAATAGGAGATGTAAAAGTTGTTGGCCTTCTTGAATAAAGTGACCATAAGATGGTGGAGTTTTCAATTCTTAGTGAAGTTAGTAGTGGGGTCAAGAAAACTACATCCTTGGACTTCTGGAGGGCAGACTATGAATTATTTAGGAGACTGGTTGATGGCATCCCCTGGGAGGCAGTCCTGAAGGACAAAGGAGTCCAGGAAGGCTGTATTATTCCTCAAGAGGGAAATCTTCAAGGCACAGAAACAAGCACTGGAAAACAAGTCAGTGGAACAGAAGATAGAACTCAGGAAGAAAAGGAAAGTCTACTGGCTATGGAAGAAAGGACAGGCAACTCAGGGAGAGTACAAAGCTCTTGCAAACATATGTAGGGAAAAATTAGAATGGCCAAAGTTCAGTTAGAACTCAGTCTGTCCAGTGTCATTGAAGATATACAAAAAAAGATTTTCTAAGTAGATTAACAGTAAAAGAAGAGCTAGAGAGAATGTTCACATGCTACTGGATGCAGGAGGGAACCTGGTGACCAAAGATGAGGAAAAGGCTGAGCTGCTGAACAGTTATTTTGCCTCAGTATTTGTCAGTGCCACCATTGGTCTTTGAGGGTTCAGCTTCTGGAATTGGAAGGCAAGGATGGGGAGCAGAAATCAGCCCACATAATCCAGAAGGAAATGATCAATGTCCTATTGTGCCACTTAGGTGCACACAGAACTGGATGTAATCCACCCAAGGGTACTTAAAGAGCTGGCAGATGTGTTCACCAAGCCACTCATTTGTCAACAGTCCTGGCAACACAAGGGAGGTCCCAGTTGACTGAAGGCTAGCAAATGTGGTGCCCATCTACAAGAAGGGCCAGAAGGGTGATCCAGGGAACTACAGGCCTGTCAGCCTGATCTCAGTGACAGGAAAAGTTATGGAGCAGGTCATCCTGTGTGCACATACAAGACATCCAGGGGACCAGGCCCAGTCAGCATGGGTTTATGAAAGGCAGGTCCTGTCTGACTAATCTGATCTCCTTCTGCAGTAAGATGACCAACCTAGTGGATGAGAAAAGTGCTGTAGACATGAGCCAGCAATGTGCTCTGGTGGCCAAGAAGGCCAGTGCCATTCTGGAGTGTATTAGAAGGGCTGTGGCTAGTAGGTCAAGGGAGGTTCTCCTTCCTCTCCACTCTGCTCTGGTGAGGCCACATCTGGAATATTGTGTCCAGTTCTGGTCCCCTCTAGTTCAAGAATGACAGAGACCTGCTTGAAAGAGTCCAGGGCAGAGCCACAAAAGTAATTAAGGGAGTAGAACACCTTCCTTATGGGGAGAGACTGAGGGAGCTGGGGCTCTTTGGCTTGGAGGAGACTGAGAGGTGACCTCACTGATGTTTATAAATATGTAAAGGGTGAGTGCCAAGAGGAGAGAGCCAGGCTCTGCTCAGCGATGTCTGATGATAGGACAAGGGGTAGTGGGTGGAAGTTGAGGCATAGGAATTCCATGTAAACATGAGAATGAGTTTTATCACTGTGAGTGTGATGGAACACTGGAACAGGCTGCCCAGGGTGAGTGTGGAGTCTCCCTCGCTGGAGATATTCAAGACACACCTAGATGCATTCCTGTGTGATCTGGTCCAGGTGATCCTGCTCTGGCAGGGGGGATTGGCCTAGATGATCTTTTGATCATCACCTTCTGTGATTCTGTGGCATTGTCTACCTGGGCTTTATTAAAGCCTTTGACACTGTCTCCCACAGCCTTCTCCTTCAGAAATTCATGGCACAAGACTTGGATAAGTGCACTCTGCACTGGATAGAAACCCATCTGGCTGGCCAGGCCCAGTGCTCAGTCACTGCTGTAGTCCCCTAGGGTTCAGCCCTGGGGCCTGTCCACTTTGATGTCTTTATCAGTGATCTGGATGAGCAGATTGAGTGCATACACAGTTAAGTCTGCAGATGAAACCAAGATGGGTGACTGTGTTGATCTGCTGGAGAAGAGAAAAAAATCACAGTGGGATCTGGACAGGTTAGACTGATGGTCCAGTGGTAATTGTATGAAGTTCATCAAGGCCAAGTGC
Source organism: Tricholaema leucomelas (assembly GCA_013400475.1). Classification (NCBI taxonomy): domain Eukaryota; kingdom Metazoa; phylum Chordata; class Aves; order Piciformes; family Lybiidae; genus Tricholaema lacrymosa; species Tricholaema leucomelas. The sequence continues at coordinate 16,591 of WAAF01017815.1, forward strand.
CAGGTCCTGCATCTGGGTCACAACAACCCCATAGTAAGTGACAGACTTGGGGATGTGCGCTTGGAAAACTGCACCTTGGAGAGAGACCTGAGGGTATTGGTTGATAGTTCAGTGAATATGACTCAGCAGTGTGCCCAGGTGGCCAAGAAAGCCAAAGGCTTCCTGGTTTGTATTAGAAACACTGTAGCCAGCAGGAACAGGGAGCTGATCGTCCTCCTGTGCTGGACACTGAGGCTACACCTCAAGTACTGTGTTCAGTTCTGAGCTTCCCACTATAGAAAGGACATTGAGCTGCTGGAGTGTGTCCAGAGAAGGGCAACAAGGCTCTTGAAGGGTGCCTGGAGCACATGACCTATGAGGAACATCTGAAGGAGCTGGGGTTATTAATTCTTGAGAGGAGGAGGCTGAGGGGAGACCTTATTGCTCTGTCTACCTGAAGGGAGGTTGGAGCCAAGGATGGTGCCAGGCTTTTCTCTGTGGTGACGAGTGACATGACTAGAGGAAATGGTTTCAAGCTGTTACTAGGAGAGTTTAGGGCGGATATTAGGAAATACTTCTTTGGTGAAAGGGTTATCAAACACTGGAATGATCTGCCTGGTGCAGTGTTGGAGTCACCATCCCTGGAAGAGTTCATGCAGCGTGTGGACCTGCTGCCTAGGGATATGGTGTTGACCCTTCAGTACTCGGTCAAAGGTTGGGCTGGATGATCTTTGATGTCTCTTACAACCAGACATATATTCAGTGATTCTGTAATATGCATTAGGAGAAAAAGAGACTTAGAAATAAACTGCTTCTTTATATTGGTTACACAGAGACGAAGAGGGAGAGCATGTGCATGTGTGTACATGTATGTAAACAGATTCACATTTTGCCTGGTTGATCTGAGTTCAAGAAGTTCATCAGAGAAACAGTAAAATTATTTTTTGCATGAGCGTTTTGGTTACTAAAGATACATCTTATGTCTCTGCATTTTAGAAGCCAGTGCTAGATATTACTTCCTTCCCGTAGCTCACTTTCGCTTTCCCTCCACTCTCTCTGTGGCAATGATGCCCTGTATAGACTCAGAATCTGTTAATTATTCTATTAGGGAGGGCTTCCATACTTTTATATCAAAATCAGAGGTAACAGCAGAATGCCACTACTCAGGATCCATAATCAGGAACCGGAGCAGCATGGAGAAAATGGTATATGTTTTTACATGTAGATTGTTCCCCTGCTTTATTGAGTAATATTATTGCATTATCTGACTGGACTGTATGAATCACAGCAGGTGGGGGCAAATCTGCCTCTATCAATACGCGGCATAATGCAGGAGTATGCCCAGCACTGGTAGCTGCTAATGGATTGATTTATGCCTTATGAGTTACCTAGAAAATCTAAACCTGATACATACCTAATTTGTCTCCATACGCTAAGAAAAGATTCAAAACTGTAATGTGATTCTGTTTTGTGATTTTTATGTATGAATAGTAAACAATTGAGTGACACATTACCATAGCAATTTACCCAAAGTTGTGACAGCCTCTCCAAATTTTAAATAAACACTAAGTATTTCCCTTGAAAGTAACACAGTGGTCCAGAGAAGAATTAATTCTCAGAAGGCAACTTCCCTGTGTTACACACAAGCTTAGAGTAGGTATTAGCAGCTGCTCCTTTTTACCTTTTGTTCTGTGAATTATTAACTGTAAATATTAGGGTTATGCTTATTTCAAGCCTGTTGGCTAAACTGCAAATTGATTAATGTCCTGTTCAGTGCAATTGAAATGAATGTGCAGCTGAATAGCTGGACTGTCATTGAGATTTGCCAAAATGCTGAGAAATCTAGAGTTCTATATTCTAATTAGTAATTATGATCATGATGAGAAGAATTTAGGAGGCTTGGCTGATACAGCTGAAGGCTGTGTGGCCATCCAGAGAGACCTGGACAGACTGGAGAGCTGGGCACAGAGGAACCAGATGAAGTTCAACAAGGACAAGTGCAGAGTCCTGCATCTGGGGAGGTATAATAAACTCCACCAGTACAGGCTGGGAGGTGATCTGCTGGAAAGCAGCCCTGTGGAGAGGGACGTGGGGGTCCTGGTGGATAACAAGTTATCCATGGCACAGCAATGTGCCCTTGTGGCCAAGAAGGCAAATGGGATCCTGGGGTGTGTTGGGAAGAGTGTGTCCAGCAGATCAAGGGAGATTCTCCTCCCCCTCTACTTTGCCCTGCTGAGACCTCATCTTGAATACTGTGTTCAGTTTTGGGCTCCCNGTAAGGGTCACAGAGCACTGGAACAGGCCCCCCAGGAGGTCGTGGAGTCTCCTTCTGCGGAGACTTCCAAGGCCTGTCTGGATGTGTTCCTCTGTGATCTGTGTTAGATGGCATTGTCCTGCTCTGGCAGGGGGAGTTGGACTTAATGATTTCTTTGCGTCCCTTCCAGCCCCTAACATCCTGTGATTCTGTGATCCTGTAATTTTCATGGGTGGACTGAACAGGTTCTAATTACTTTGGTGTATGGAACTTGGCAAAACCAGATTTTAAGTTTTTGAGTGTTAGAATGAGAGTTATTAATTGAGATAACCATGATACTGAAATGCGGTGATGTGCTGAGGTACTGTCAACTGTTTCTTTTAAGTGTTTATGACAGGCTTAGCCCTGTCTGCATGAAGGTATGCTTGAAAGGTAAGTTGGTGTAGTTTCTGAGATAGATTAAGGATGTATGAGCAGTGTCAGGATTTCAGAGAAAAGAGAAAGTGGTCTGGAGATCCAAACTTGCACTAGAAAACCATTCTTACTCCCAAACATCCACACTTCTCTATGGCATAATGCAAAGAATTTTTGCTCCAGTACTAAAATGCCAAAACAACTTCTGCTAACCACAGCAATTATGTTGCTGGTGTCTTTGATATTTGGGAAGTTCTGCTGTAATTATAGTATCTGATAATACCTAAAACGTGTTTATCAAAAGCATTTAATTTCAAGAAATATAGACTGATACTGTGGTGTCTTCCTCTCTGGATACATGAGTAGAATATCTCTCTCTTATTTTTGCTTACTCCATTAATGTGTTCTTGCACGCCTTTGAAACTTCCCCTTCTTTGTAATTTTTGTCTGAATTCAGTTGGCAGTTGACTGTCAATTGACCAATGATACATAGCATTACAGAGTTACTGAGCAGCTACAGAGGTAGCTGAGGAATGGAAATCAGGTCGAAGGGTCATGAATTTGATAGTCACTGAGTATATGTAAAGGACATATTGCTGGTAATTTCCTAGAAATTAATTTTATCTTTGGCCAGAATTCTATTCAAAACATCAAATTAATGATGGGTTAGAAAATAAACAGCTTTCTCAAAAAAAAAAATATATATCAGCCCTTAAAAAATGTTTTCAGATTGATAAAGCTCAGTATAATTTCTCCTGATGCCAAATCTCTGCTAGTTTAACCCACTGTTCATTTATGAATAAGTTTCTGGGCATTTACTGTACTGAGAAGTTTCAAATCTTATTATCTGGAAGTTGCAATCAATTGATAAAAAGGAAAATTTGTTGTGAGGAATAGAAAAATATATCTCCATTTTTACTGTAATCTATTCACAGTACCACAGTACCACAGTATCACCAAGTTTGGGAGAGACCTCATAGATCATCAAGTCCAACCCGTTACCACAGAGCTCAAGGCTAGACCATGGCACCAAGTGCCACGTCCAATCCAATAGACTAGAATAGAATGGAATCAATCAGGTTGGAAGAGACCTCCAAGATCATCCAGTCCAACCTAGCACCCAGCCCTATCCAGTCAACTAGACCATGGCACTAAGTGCCTCATCCAGGCTTTTCCTGAACACCCCCAGGGATGGTGACTCCACCACCTCCCTGGGCAGCTCATTCCAATGCCAATCACTCTCTCTGTGAAGAACTTCCTCCTAACATCCAGCCTATACTTCTCCCGGCACAACTTGAGACTGTGTCCTCTTGTCCTGTTGCTGGTTGCGTGGGAGAAGAGACCAACCCCCACCTGGCTACAACCTCCCTTCAGGTAGTTGTAGACAACAATGAGGTCTGTCCTGAGCCTCCTCTTCTCCAGGCTAAACAACCCCAGCTCCCTCAGCTTCTCCTCATAGGCTTTGTGTTCCAGGCCCCTCACCAGCTTTGTTGCCCTTCTCTGGACATGTTCCAGCACCTCAACATCTCTCTTGAATTGAGGAGCCCAGAACTGGACACAGTACTCAAGGTGTGGCCTATATTATGAAGGGCTATGAAGATGATCAAGGGGCTGGAGCATGTGCCCTATGAGGAGAGGCTGAGGGAGCTAGGGCTTTTTGGTCTGGTGAAGAGAAGACTTAGAGGGGATCTAATCAATGTTTACAAATATATGAGGGCTGAGTGTCAAGAGGGAGGAGTCAAACTCTTCTCAGTTGCACCCTGTGACAAGAAAAGGGGTAATGGGTATAAACTGCAGCACAGGAAGTTCCATCTCAACATGAGGAAGAACTTCTTCACTGTAAGAGTCATGGTGCACTGGCACAGGCTCCCCAGAGAGATTGTGGCATCTCCTTCTCTGAAGACTTTCAAGACCCATGTGGATGCATTCTTGTGTGACCTGTGCTAGATTCTATTGTCCTGCTCTGGCAGGGGTGTTGGACTCAGTGATCTTTGGAGGTCCCTTCCAAAACCTGACATCCTGTGATCCTTCGAATGTATCTCTATTTTTTGTCACCCTTTTGGTCTGTTTGCTGATTCACAGCTACAAGATGAACCACAAGATCCTACCTACACTCCTCATGCATCATGTTTCTGTTTACTGCATCATCTCTTCTGGCAATACATATCCATCCTTCTCCTTAAGTGATGCAAACATCCTTTCTGCTAGAAAGGATGCAGCCTTAGTCAGGGCTGAGTAAGATGGTTTATTTATTGGTGACATGTTCTACACTGTTTGTTTCAAAAGCATGAAATGCTGAAGCTGCAAATGAAACAAGGTCGGTACAGTTTGCTTCTGAACAGATGAGACAGCTAAGCAGAGAGGACATTGCTGCCCTCTTAAACAATGACACTTCTTTCTGAGGGCCCACACTCACTTCTTGCTGCCATAACACAGCCTTGCTGTGACTTAGATACTAAGTTTTTCATTCTCCTTTTTTCCTGTTTTAGGTGTGGGTATGATTTGCAGGCTGGTGATTTAGCTGCCCATAGATGCTAACATTCTGGAAAGAGTTAGTCTGCTTGGTAGGAAATAAAACATCTTTCCAGCTTCTTTTGCATCTCAGCAGAGGGCAGGTGTTTTGTGTAACAAACTATTGTGTAGAATGGCTTCATGTGAACACATGGTGAAAGAGTGGCAGAAGTGTATGGTATTAAGCAGTTGAATATAATTGATGCTTTTTTGGTGCCTATAGGAACTTTTTTATTATAAAAAAATTGTTTTGGCCAAAAATATTAAACCAAAATTAAAACAACAATGGCAAGATAAAAAAGTGTCAGAGTGGCAGTTCAGGAACATTACTGCTTACACTTACATTGCTATACTGAAACCTTCTAATACCCTCTTTTTCTCTCATTTGGCTGTCATCATAGTGATCACATTGTTGTTTGAGTCATAGGAGACAGACGTATATTTATTCACATACAACATTTTGTGCAGTAGACTTACTTTGGCATCAAGTATTGAGTTTTTATGTATAATTGTACTTACTGATTTTGTAGCCACATGGCAGTTCTAATGCTTAGATCCAAACAGCAGATTTCTGCCCACTTAGATATGCTGGTCATGCTTATGTTGGTCAGGTGGTATGCAAAAGCAGGCTTTTAATATCTACACAATGCTGTGTCCAAAATTATGGATTTATTAGTATAGTTTCTGGCACTTGGGTAGGTTAGCAGCTTTAATAGGATTAAAGCACCACTGTGACATTTTTCTGGTCCTAGAGAGAAGAGGTGCTGCTAGTCATATTAAAATAAAATATTAGTATATGGGTAATTTCGGTTCATTATGGTCTGTAGTAACTGTGAGAGAAGAGGCTTAACAGGTTACTTCAGTCACACACAGTAATTTCATAACATTATAGATCCTTACTTTTTCTCATCTCAGTAAACATGATTAATAACAGCAGACAGTCAGCATTTATACAATGCTAACTGTTGGCTGTAGTGATAGTGTTCTGTTAGTGATGCGTATGTGCTGTAGCTTAAACATGTTGAACTATCTGGAGATAACAGCACTACTGCTGCCAGCGGGTAGTAAGGCTGATTGTTTTCAGTGTCATTTTGTAAGATTTTCCCTTCTGTTTTACTAATTGCCATAACAGGCCTTCTAAGGCATCAGGGTGGCTTCAGTGCTCTTTTTTGCTGTCTCACTTCTGCAACTGGGACCTGTGGTCAGTGTCTCTGCCAGTGGCATTTCACCACTACCTCGTTGTCCTGGCATCAGTGCTTCACTGCAAATCAGTTGTCTGTAGTGCTGTGTAACTGTGGACTCGGGCTACTGAAGCACACATCACTAACTGACTCTCATAGTTTACCATTTTGTCTCATTCTGGGATAGCTCCTCTAACCTGAATATCCATCAAATAGCTGTGCTTAGCCAGTAAGTTCCAATTGCTGCTTGTCTGTTCAAGCTCTGGCCAAAATTCTGGCTCCAGCCCGTCTGCTGTATATCCTTGCTATGTGTCTTTTTTGTTAGTGAAATGTGGTCCTAGATCATATGCCCAAAGTGCTTTGCAGAGCTGCTGGACCTCGGAATATCAGTGGCTTCCATGCTTTCTGAACTTTACTGAAGCACCTCAGGGACTTGTACTGCTTGAGCAAACAAAGTAACTTTTCTGAGGGTGCCTGAAGGAAGTCTCTATTTACTTTTGTTATAGCAAAGAAACACGTGTGATTATTTGGCTTGATGATCTTGGAGGTCTTTTCCAACTGAAGCAATTCTGTGATTCTGTGTTGCTATGGATGACAGTACACGTATGTATGTGTCAATTCCTCTGCCACTCTAAATATTTTTTAACCTCCAAGGTGTTTTTTTTTTTTCAAATTAAAGATGCTTGTCTCTCTTCTGGTTTGCTCCAATCTCTGAGCTTAATACGGAGTTTCTCAGTCTTCTCAGCTGCAGCTGTTTCACTTCTTACCTTCACATTACTAGCAAAGGAATTCAGTCCAGTTAAGCAATCGTTTAAACAGCTATTTAAATCCTGTCGCCCACCTCTGCTTCATTATCAGGTCTTTTACAAGTTACCCACTTTGTTTGCTGTACCTATTGTTATATCTAGGTAGTCTGACTCAAATGTACGGAAGGGAAACAACCTGTGAAAAGAATACATCCCTGATGCATGCATGCACGTGTGCATGCCTGTGTGCACACACATACGCTCGTGTCTGCAGATGCCTCTTCCATGTGACTGTCACCAGAAAGAAGTTAAGCATCACTGCAGGTCAGACAAGAAACAGCATTAGCGTAAATAGGTAGAGTGACTCACACCAGCAGTTTGTACAAATAATGCAGAAATACCCCAAGTTCTGAATTCAGTGGGCTGAGTGCTGCTGCAAGGAACTCTCCACCAGTACCGTTATCCACTGCTGTGGAATTGCCAGAATTCTTTCTGAACAAGCCCCGATCAGTAATGGCTCTGCTATAAATACAGCATGGCTTTGTAACTCTTTGTTTGCCAAGAAAATCTGCATGGCTTTGTGGCAGGAGTTAGGGGGTGTGTTTCAGGGTAAGTTGATGCAAGTGGGTATTAGGAATTTGTCCTGGCCTATGCAGTTAATACATTTCATTGATCTCTTTGTAGTCCATGCTTATTCTCACTCTTACTCTGCTTTCAGTTATTTTTTTTCCCGTGAATCAGAATCTAGAACTGATCTGTTTGAAAAAACAAACAAACAAACAACCTTCAATCATCTTTTGGTGTATTATTCTTCAGGCAAATGCCACAGTGTGCATTTTATGGCAACACAGCAAAAGGCAATGCAGTGCATGACAGGAGGGTGACAACTGCCTGAACAGCTCTTACGGTGCCACCAAATTTCTGCACATCCTGCCAGAATTTTAGTCTAATGTGCAACATAAGACAAAGATGGCCATTTATACTCTGTGTTGTTTTTTGGTTCCTATAATTTCAACTATACCCTTTTAATTAGGGGAGGGGGAGTATATGTATTTTTTATGGGCTGTTGTCTGCTCAGGCAAGGTACAGTTAGTCTGGTCTGATGCCAAAAGCTACAGAAAAAAACCATTGTGCGTCTCTCCTTTCACATCATCCTTTCTATTTCCCATCTTCAAGAAGGGGAAAAAGGATGACCCTGGAAACTACAGACCAGTCAGTCTCACTTCCGTGCCTGGAAAGATCATGGAGCGGATCCTCCTGAAGGCTCTGCAAAAGCAAATGGAAAACCAGGCAGAGGTGACTGGCGGCAACCAGCATGGCTTCACTAAGGGCAAATCATGCCTGACAAATTTGGTGGCTTTTTATGATGAAGTCACAGCTGCAATGGACAGGGGAAGGGCAACTGATGTCATCTACCTAGACCTGAGTAAGGCATTCGACTCTGTCCCACATGACATCCTGGTCACCAAACTGGAAAAGCACAAACTGGATGGGTGGAGCACTCACTGGATAAGGAATTGGCTGGATGGTCGCATGCAGAGAGTGGTGATCAATGGCACAATGTCCACCTGGCGACCGGTGACAAGTGGTGTTCCTCAGGGGTCAGTGCTGGGACCAGTGCTCTTTAACATCTTTGTCAGTGATATGGACAGAGGAATTGAGTGCACCCTCAGCAAGTTTGCAGATGACACCAAGCTGTGTGGCACAGCTGACTTGCTGGAGGGCAGGGATGCCATCCAGAGGGACCTGGACAGGCTGGAGAGGTGGGCCCAGGCCAACCTCATGACGTTTAACAAGGCCAAGTGTAAGGTCCTGCACCTGGGTCGGTGCAATCCCAGGCACAGATACAGGCTGGGTGATGAATGGCTGGAGAGCAGCCCTGAGGAGAAGGACCTGGGGGTCTGGGTCGACGAGAAGCTCAACATGAGCCGGCAGTGTGCACATGCAGCCCAGACAGCCAACCGAGTGCTGGGCTGCATCAAGAGAAGTGTGGCCAGCAGGGCAAGGGAGGTGATTCTCCCCCTTTACTCTGCTCTCGTCAGACCCCACCTGGAGTACTGTGTGCAGTTCTGGAGCCCCCAATACAAGAAGGACATGGAACTGCTGGAGCGGGTCCAAAGGAGAGCCACGAAGATGATCAGAGGGCTGGAGCACCTCTGCTATGAGGACAGGCTGAGAGAGTTGGGGCTCTTCAGCCTGGAGAAGAGAAGGCTTCGAGGAGACCTTAGAGTGGCTTTCCAGTATCTGAAGGGAGCCTACAGGAAGGCTGGGGAGGGACTATTGACAAGGCCTAGTAATGTCAGGATGAGGGGGAATGGGTTTAAGCTGCAAGAGGGGAGATTTAGGCTGGATGTTAGGAGGAAGTTCTTTACAGTGAGGGTGGTAAGACACTGGAACAGGTTGCCCAGGGAGGTTGTGGATGCTTCTTCCCTGGAGGTGTTTAAGGCCAGGCTGGATGAGGCCTTGAGCAACCTGCTCTAGTGGGAGGTGTCCCTGCCTATGGCAGGGGGTTGGAGCTGGATGATCCTTGAGGTCCCTTCCAACCTAAACCATTCTATGATTCTATTGCTGTTCGTCTCACTAGCATTTAGATATCCTGCTAAAGAGTATGTACTGGATTAGAAGTCATATTAGTATGTGTACTGTATATGTAAGAAATATTTTTTTCATGTTTTCTGAAAGGAAAATATCATTAAAACAATTTTTGCTTTCATAAAAATAAACATACTAATTGAATGGCAATCAAATCAATATATTTTATTTTAATAACCTATACCATACAGGTATTCTAATCAGTTTACTTAAAAATATCAGTAAGAAACTTGTGAAGTCAGAATTTCACATAGGTTGTTTTAAAAGTAACTTTGCAAACTGTTCCCAGAAAAATAAGATCGAAACAGGGAGGGAAAAAAAAAGGGGGCAAGTACACAAAAAAAGCCTTCAAAAAATGCAGAAAAAAATAAACACCTTATTACAACTAGACAAGAGAACAACTAAATTATTAGTTATTAGCATCTTATGAATGAGAACAAAAGAAATGTTAACCCAGCTGCTGAACTAACCAGCATTGGCAAATGACTGGCTCTCCATCAAAGGAAGATGTCCAAAAGTGTTCTGGCATAATTTGTCAGTGAACGTGGTTGCTATTGCAACCTGACCTCAGAGGAAGGGTTTGTGGGAGGCTCTTTAGTGGTACCTAAGCAATGAGTGAAGCACACTGATACCAAAATTCTAGAATGATTGTGATTTATTGATTATAAGTTTGTGCAGATCATTTTGCTCATGCAGTGAGTTCTTAAGACAGGAGAGGCAATTGCCTAATATCTGCCAAGAGACAGAGAGAGAGAGAACATGAGAGAATGAATGAGTGAGAAGAGCTGTGGTAGTTTGAGGCTTATTGGAAAATTCTAATAAGAGAAATTGCTGCTTTCTTGAATCAGAATGAGCAGGGCATTGGATGTGAAAGAATAGCAAAGATAAAGTCTATATCATTCATTGGTTTGCTAAGAGGTATAAAAAAACACAGTATAAACAATTCTCTTCTCTTGGCTTTTGGGTGCTGGACCTGTCTGCTGCTCCTTCTCTCCTCTCCACTAACTCATCTTCACTCCTCTCCTTGCTCTACTAAAGTTTTCCAGATAATACATGAGCCTTGCTGGTTGTTTCTATGTGGGGAGAGAGATGTTGGCATTGGCCCTTTCTGGGCTTTTATTGTCTGGACAGGGGAATATTGGATTTCGGTATTCTTTCTAAATTGCATATAGTTGTAAATAAATGTAAATATATTTTGTATATAAGCTTGTAAGTTTAGCTTTGCTGTAAAATATAGCTTTATCCTACTTCCAAGCCCTCTGATCTGGTATGGTAAATTGTATTGGGCAGGGAGGGAAGTTCCCAACCCAAGAATGGAAGGAAGAATGAGGTTCGCTCAGAGATAAGAGGGAATTATCACTACTTTGGGTTTCAGTGATGTCCAGCATGCTTGATGGTTCTTGGCAGTGCGCGCACACTGACAGTTCATGATGCTGCCTTTTATTCCTGAATTCCCCTTTATTTCCCAGAGTGGTTGGTACAAGTGGTCCCATTGCAGGTCACGTCATGCAATGGGATGCCAGTTTAGCTGAGTCATTCTTGGGGTGCCTGTGCATGGTGTTGTGGTGGTCACGAAATGGTGAGGGCCACTGTCTCAGTTTGAAGGGTCCCAGGTTCCCCTAGGAAAACTACAGAGATGAAGGTCTGTCCCAAGGGGATNTGGTAGTTTGAGGCTTATTGGAAAATTCTAATAAGAGAAATTGCTGCTTTCTTGAATCAGAATGAGCAGGGCATTGGATGTGAAAGAATAGCAAAGATAAAGTCTATATCATTCATTGGTTTGCTAAGAGGTATAAAAAAACACAGTATAAACAATTCTCTTCTCTTGGCTTTTGGGTGCTGGACCTGTCTGCTGCTCCTTCTCTCCTCTCCACTAACTCATCTTCACTCCTCTCCTTGCTCTACTAAAGTTTTCCAGATAATACATGAGCCTTGCTGGTTGTTTCTATGTGGGGAGAGAGATGTTGGCATTGGCCCTTTCTGGGCTTTTATTGTCTGGACAGGGGAATATTGGATTTCGGTATTCTTTCTAAATTGCATATAGTTGTAAATAAATGTAAATATATTTTGTATATAAGCTTGTAAGTTTAGCTTTGCTGTAAAATATAGCTTTATCCTACTTCCAAGCCCTCTGATCTGGTATGGTAAATTGTATTGGGCAGGGAGGGAAGTTCCCAACCCAAGAATGGAAGGAAGAATGAGGTTCGCTCAGAGATAAGAGGGAATTATCACTACTTTGGGTTTCAGTGATGTCCAGCATGCTTGATGGTTCTTGGCAGTGCGCGCACACTGACAGTTCATGATGCTGCCTTTTATTCCTGAATTCCCCTTTATTTCCCAGAGTGGTTGGTACAAGTGGTCCCATTGCAGGTCACGTCATGCAATGGGATGCCAGTTTAGCTGAGTCATTCTTGGGGTGCCTGTGCATGGTGTTGTGGTGGTCACGAAATGGTGAGGGCCACTGTCTCAGTTTGAAGGGTCCCAGGTTCCCCTAGGAAAACTACAGAGATGAAGGTCTGTCCCAAGGGGATGGACTTGGTCATCCCAGGATATTGCAATGTTGTTACTCTATTCCATTTTCCAGTATCATAGCTTACAAGCTAGTGCCTGGTTGATATCTCTCTCTTTTCCTTCTCCTCTCCTCTCTCAACATCTCTGTCCAGGAAGAGCACGCGTTCCTTCTTGTCTCATGAATTGTGTGTGTGAGGTGGCTGCTAGCTGGCAGGGAATCCTGAGTTGCATCATGTGGCCTACTGAGGCCTCGTAGGCAGTTATGGCCTACTCTCAGTCCTGTCGGGGATGGAACAGGTGTAGGATTCTAGATGGATTTAGTCCAACAGACTTGGCTTAGCTTGTGGATGTATTCATTCTACCTGATTGCCTTTCACATATATGCACTAGTAAATAGAATCTCTCTTTACACTTCCAATCAGTGTGCAGTATTTTCATTCTTACTCTCTTAAAGGAGTAAGAGTCACTTCTGTCGTTCAGTCTTGAGTAGCTCATGGCCTCAAACTGTGACAACCACAAATATTCCAGGTGACTGGCACTTCACCTTTGTTTGCACAGGCTCATTTGTGAAGTACCTGTCTTGAGCTGGCATAGATGTGGGCACCCAAGTGGTGTCTGAACTGCTACATACTGTTCCAGGAGTAGGTTTTCTTGGGTTCTTGAATCCAAAGAAAGGGGAGCAGAGGAGCAGCCTGTTTGAGACAATCTTACGTGGCAGCAGAGAAACAGTTTGTCCCAGACAAACTTCTATGGCAACATAGCTTCCACAGTTGCTATTTACCTTGTCTTCTGAACGTCTGTTTTTTCTGATTCTTTAAAATAAAATATTTGGATATACTTGGATGTTAATGCATATATGCCCAGAAGAACTGCAATTTACATCAGTAGGAATGCGTGATATGTGTCAGAAGGACCTTGAAGCTCATCTAGTTCCAGCTCCCCAGCATTGGCAGGGACAACTTCCACTACATGAACAGATTCATACAACTTGGCCTTGAACACTCTCAGGAAGGGGAGCATCCATGACCTCCCTAGGCAAACTGTCCTGATGTCTCACCATCCTAACAGGAAAGAATTTCTTCCTATCCTAACATCAACTCTAAGTCTGCTGTCTTCAAACTTCAGTCCAGTCTCTCCCAGGTACCAGAAGATTGCTGTGTGGTCTCTCTGGAGCCTTCTTCAGGCTGTCCCCATAGGGAATGTGCTGCAGCCCTCTGATCATCCTTGTGGCTCTCCTCTGGACCCTCTCCAGCCATTCAGCATCCTACTCATGCTGGAGACAACAAGAGCAGACAGGGAGGATCACTTCCTTCATCCCGCTGGTCACACTCCTTTTGATGCAGCCGAGGTCACAGCTGGCCTGGGCTGCAAGTGCACATTGCCAGCTCATGTTGATTTTTTATTCAGCTTGCATCCCTGAGGCCTTCTTAACAAGACTGCTCTTGAGCCATTCTTCACCAGCCTATACTTGTGCTTGGAATTGCCCTGACCCAGGTGTAGATTGGCCTTGTTGAACTTCCTGAGGTTGGCATGGGCCCACCTCTCAAACCAGTCCAGGCCCACTGGAATGGTGTCACTTCCCTCCAGCATGTCAACTGCACCACACAGCTTAGTGACATCTGCAGACTTCCTGAGTGTGCACTCAGTTTCAGTGTCCATATCACTGACAAAGATGTTAAACAGTACTGGTCCCCCTGAGGGACTCCACTTGTCACTGGCCTCTATTTAGACATTGAGCCACTGACTGCAATTATTTGAGATAGTCCACCCAACCAATTCCTTATCCAGTGACCCCCCAGATCCACCGTTTACTATGCGAGTCAGAGAAGGTTATGGACTTCTAGAGTGTGTGGAAGACAACTTCTTAT
>WAAF01017821.1:0-59394 GCA_013400475.1 Tricholaema leucomelas
AGAGGTCCCTTCCAACCCCTAACATTCTCTGGTTCTCTGGTTCTGTAATTGAACATATGCATAGAAATAGCCAGAGATTAGGAACTCAGTAAAAAAAGATTTAGCATTCAAGTGGGGGGACTCCAAATTAGCTTCTGAACTAAAGCTAAATTGTCATATTCCAGGTACAGTGGGTATTCTATAGACCACTGTTAACGGATCAAAGATGGTTTAAAAAATAACATTTTGCACAGTTTCTTCAGTGCTAGATGACTTCTCAGTTAATTTTGAAAGGCTTCTCAGAAGTAGTAACCATTTCTGCAATCTAGTTTTGAAGCAAAGAGCATGAGGTTTGTGTAGTACACAATTATTAAGACCATCTCATCTATCATGTCACTAAGGATTCTTTATAGGACATTTTCATAGAATCATAGAATGGTTTAGGTTGGAAGGGACCTCAAGGATCATCCAGCTCCAACCCCCTGCCATAGGCAGGGACACCTCCCACTAGAGCAGCTTGCTCAAGACCTCATCCAGCCTGGCCTTAAACGCCTCCAGGGAGGAAGCATCCACAGCCTCCCTGGGCAACCTGTTCCAGTGTCTCACCACCCTCACTGTAAAGAACTTCCTCCTAACATCCAGTCTAAATCTCCCCTCTGCCAGTTTAAACCCATTCCCCCTCGTCCTGACATTACCAGACCTTGTCAATAGTCCCTCCCCAGCCTTCCTGTAGGCTCTCTTCAGATACTGCAAAGCCACTCTAAGGTCTCATCCAAGCCTTCTCTTCTCCAGGCTGCAGAGCCCCAACTCTCTCAGCCTGTCCTCATAGCAGAGCTGCTGCAGCCCTCTGAGCATCTTCGTGGCTCTCCTCTGGACTGGCTCCAGCAGTTCCATGTCCTTCTTGTGCTGGGGGCTCCAGAACTGCACACGGTACTGCAGGTGGGGTCTGAGGAGAGCAGAGTGAAGGGGGAGAATCCCCTCCCTTGCCCTGCTGCCCACACTGCTCTTGCTGCAGCCCAGCACAGGGTTGCTGTCTGGGCTGCATGTGCACACTGCAGGCTCATGTTGAGCTTTTCGTCAACCCAGACCCCCAGGTCCTTCTCCTCAGGGCTGCTCTCAGCCATTCCCCACCCAGCCTGTATCTGTGCCTGGGATTGCACCGACCCAGATGCAGCACCTTACCCTTGGCCTTTTCTAGACCTTTGTTATGTCCTGACAAAACATGGCATGAACATGCTTTAACCCCAGTTGTAAAGGCAATTAAAAAAGCTCTCCTCTATAAGTTTAAAACAAAGCTCTCCTTTATAAATTCAAAACAAAGCTCTCCTCCATAAATTCAAATTCTTTATGATCCTCCTTTGTTTCTTTTCAGTTTGGAAGTGCTGAACATTGATCAGGTTCTGGTGTAAAGATCCTTGAGGTGTGTTGTAATGGTTAGTGGTCATATGGATGCAGAAATGACATCCCTACAATTGAAGGAGATACTAAAGAGTCTATCACATTCCAAGCTAAATTTCCCAGATCCATTTTGCTAAAGATAAGTAGGTAGCCACTGTGCCACACAGAACTGAGGCCTTAACTTTCTAAGCATCTGCCAACTGTGTGTTCGTCATGTGGGAGTCTGACCCATATCTTGGCATGGGCATACATATGTTTGTGTAGAACAAAATGTGTGCTGGATAAAGTCATGACTTAATTTAGCTCTGACTTGTAGGCGTTGCTTTTCATTATAGTTTCATTCCCTAAGTGAATTAGGCCACCAGCCTCCAAAAGTACCATAATATCTTCAGGAGTGAATTAAAACATTTGTTGTGGTGAATGTTTGTTCCTTGTTAAGCCTGTAAAATAGGAAGCATTTTCTTCTAAGACTCTAGAGAATATACTTTAAAAACGTTTCCAAAGGCTCTGTGCAACTTGATCTAGTGGGGAATGGCCCTGCTGACTGCAGGGGGTGTGATGGTTTGGGTGTTACCCCTCGACACACACACTTTGGAAGTCACCCAGACGAGACTCAGCTGGCTCTGGAAATTGAATGAAGCTTATATTTACAGCTGGCACAATATACAAGCAGATAGTTATAGAGTGATAGACAGAAATACATAAGGTAAAAGGTAATACAGAAACACAAACACCCCTTCCAGAAACTTGAGTCCCCAAGAGGGGCTCCCAACTGCCCTTTCACCTTCTCCCCACCCCTCTCAACCTTACCCCAGTCCCAAGGAAGAATGGAGGATCAGCCAGGGGGTTAGGAAGCAAAGTAGATTAATCAGAGAAGCGGCAGAGAGGCTAGAGAGATGCAGCTTGGAGCTCCCCAGCAGAAGTAAGCTATCTATGTTTGGATTCTTGTTCTTGTTTCTCTCAGAAAGCCTATGAGTGAGGTAGATATCATTCTGTTTTCCTTTTCACAGCCTGTAATCTAGTTCTTCTCACCAAAACATTCTAGATAGTTTTAAACTAGGACAGGGGGGTTGGACTAGATGACCTTTGGAGATCCTTTGAATCCTAAACCATTCTGTGTTTACATAGAAATGCATGGTATTTAGGTATGCTCCTGTACAGCACTGAAGACAGCCTCTCAGAAAATCAAAGCTCTTGACAAGGCATCAAGGATACGGCAAAGCCTAGTAACACATGTAATTAATATCATTAGAGATCAAGCAGACTCATACTTTGATACCATAATCTCTCCCTGATAATTCTGTGCAACTGAAGCCAGAGTAAACTTAACTATAAGCTAAAAAAAGAATTGTAATGTTATAAACCAAAGAATTGAATAAGTGCAACTAACTTCTACAAGCATAATCAGTGTCACGTGTCTGGAAATGTTAATGACATGCCATGTTTTATTTTCAAGTATTATTTCTTACATATGTAGAAATACCTATTAACAAGGGGGAAAGGTAGAAAACAAAAGCCAAATAAAATTCCTTACAGTTTATGCAGGCTAATTTTCTACATCAATGTTCTCCAGCTATGTATGAAACTGGAGATTCTCAGAAGAATGTCAAGCTGTTTTTTAATACTTGATGTTTAGTGATAATGTATCATCCCTACTGCTGATGGGAGTCTGAAGCTGTCTAGGTTCTAGTTTAAATGTCCCAAAGACTCAAATCACACTATCACAGTCTCACAGTCTCACAGTATTACCAAGGTTGGAAGAGACCTCATAGATCATCAAGTCCAACCTGTTACCACAGAGCTCAAGGCTAGACCATGGCACCAAGTGCCACGTCCAATCCTGCCTTGAACAGCTCCAGGGACGGCGACTCCACCACCTCCCTGGGCAGCCCATTCCAGTAGCCAATGACTCTCTCAGTGAAGAACTTTCTCCTCACCTCAAGCCTGAATTTCCCCTGGCACAGCTTAAGGCTGTGTCCTCTTGTTCTGGTGCTGGCTGCCTGAGAGAAGAGAGCAACCTCCTCCTGGCTACAACCACCCCTCAGGTGGGTTAATAGAACCAGTAACAATTTATAGGATGCCTTTCCCTTTTCCCCCTTCTTTCCCAAAGAAAGTGAATTAGATGTAGAGAGAGGAAAGGTAAGCACACCCACATAAGTAATCTCACTGCGATTTGGAAGTTAAAAGATGAAAATTTTAACAATAAATAAAAGGTATTTGAGTTAGGGAATTTACAAAAGGAATAGGGAAGGGAAAACAAGGTACAAAATATGTAACTACAACCAGATTGATGGCAATGGTTTTGTCTGCCTCATGGGTTATGGCCACGTGGTGAAACAAAGAGTAGCAAGGAGGGGAAGGTGATGCTGGCAGGCAGGGAGGCAGGGCAAGAGACAGAAACAGGAAGTTCCTGTGCTTTTATACAGGGGGCTAGACAAGAGGTGGGAGTGAGCTAACCACCACCCCTGGTAGTGTTCAGACTCACTCCTGGGGAGGAGTCAGGAGGACCTGGGGTCAGGGTCAAGACTGCTCCCCCACAAGGTTTACCCTTTACAGAAGCCCAGACTGGGCTGTTTTCTCAGGGTGACTTTCTGTGTGTATTTTTTCAGTTGTGACCCTTTTGCATGTACTTTTGTTTAGGGAAAACAGACGATGCAAAAGCTTCAGAAAAAGTGAAAACTCCCCTGAAAGGACCCTCCATTCAGCGCTCGCCATCAGATGCAGGGAAAAGCAGCGGCGATGAGGGGAAAAAGCCACCCTCTGGCATTGGGAGATCAACTGCTACGGGGTCCTTTGGATTCAAGAAGTCTGGGATGGGATCTTCTACCATAATCACCACAAGTGGAGCAACTATCACGAGTGGGTCAGCGACTCTAGGGAAAATGCCAAAATCTTCAGCCATCAGCGGGAAGTCCAACGCAGGGCGGAAAACAAGCTTAGATGGTTCCCAGAACCAGGACGATGGTGTCCTGCACATGAACTCCAAGACCACTCTGCAGTATCGAAGTTTGCCTCGCCCATCGAAATCCAGCGGCAGTGGGATCCCTGGCAGGGGCGGCCACCGCTCCAGCACCAGCAGTATCGACTCCAATGTCAGCAGCAAGTCTGCAGGTGCTGCTGCTACCAAACTGCGAGAGCCAAGCAAGATTGGATCTGGGCGGTCCAGCCCTGTCACCATCAACCAGACTGACAAGGAAAAAGAGAAAGTGGCTGTGTCTGATTCGGAGAGCGTCTCGCTCTCCAGTTCTCCCAAATCCAGCCCCACTTCAGCAAGCACCTCTGGCACACCGGGACTTAGGCAGCCGGGATCCAAATACCCAGATATCGCCTCCCCCACCTTCCGAAGGTTAGTGCTCTTCTGTGGTTTCATCAAGTTACAGGATATAAAGCAGAGCTTTTCAATACGTTGAAGTACTGAGCATAAAGCCTTTCCAGGGCATATTCTGCCACAAACAGAAAATCAAGTAGAAATATAGAAAAGGGTAATATTTTTTCACGCAATGCAATTATTTCTGTTAAGATCTAAAGACCTTTCCAGATCTGCAATGTCTGTTTCTTGGGTACATTCCTGTAAGAGTTTGAAGTTGGACTCGATGATCCTTATGGGTCCCTTCAAACTCAATGTATTCTATGATTCTAAGTTCGAGAACATAAGAGGTTCCCTTTCGATACTCTGATAAACTTCAGGTGCAGGTTCAGTTGCAGTCTGCTGCTGGAACAAGCAATTCCATAACCTGGTCAGAGAACTGAAGAGCTCTATAGATTATAATAATTTGCTTTCACCTTGTTGGCAGCTCCAGCTACAAATGTTTCATTATCTTAGCAGCTTTGTCGCATCTTACACAGCAAACATTAGTAAAGCTGAATTTCCATTGGAAATGCTCTATTCAATATTTTTGGGAGTATCGATCTGGATGAAGTACAAATTGGGATGGAGCATTTACACTGTTGAAGAAAAAGCCGATAGTGCCCTCTTGTGCATAGATAGCAAAACAGCACCTCCGGGCTGCTAGGGTGCTGCAGCTGATTTTAGTGGGCTTGGTGATATGTAAACTCGATTCTTACGTTGTAAACCACGCTTACTTCACATCACGTTAAGTTTTGCATTTCCTTCTTATTAGTTTATGAGCTGCACCTTAACTGCAGCTCGCAATATGTCCAGTCAGACATCAAACCATCACATGATGTTTTATTTCAGCAGCTTTAGATGATTTGGCGTTTCTTTGCTTCGCTATCACTGTAGAATTTTCTTCTCTAGAATTGCTAGAAGCAAGGATGTGAAACACACCTCTGTCACTGGAGACAAACCGAGCCCATTTAGCTCTGGTGCAGTTTATTCTGTCTGAATGGTCACTGCCTGACCAACGGCCCCATGACCATCTGTGCAAAAGAACCGCGAGAGGGAAATTTTACACAAATACTTAGATGTTGATTAAACTATGAAGGATTTTGCAAGTGTTTGCTGCAATCATTTTTAGCTGATTTGAGAAGCAAGGGGTTTAAAAGTTAATGACTTAAGTCATGGGAATGCTTAATTACTGAATCTGGATGAAAGTGTAACCTGTTTATGCACTAATAAGACAAAGATGTGATTATTTCACCTCTCTCTGTATGTGTGAAGGGAACATCTGAACAGGAGTGAATGAGCTCTGTTGCTAGTGAAACAAACCCTGATTATTGTGATATGGTTACGTGCATTTGATTTTGCAACGCGGTTGATCAGCTAGGTAGGCATGATTTCAGTGTCAGTAATTGCGAATGTCTGCTTTGGCTCTTAGGATGTTAAGCCATGAATGTTTAATGTGGCTATCAGTTTCTCTAAAGCTATTTGTTTTACATTTAGGTTGTTTGGTGCCAAGGCAAGTGGTAAAGCTGCCTCTGCACCCAGTACTGAAGGTGTGAAACCCACATCGGCAATGCCCAGCCCTAGTACCACATTGGCACGGCAAGGCAGCCTGGAATCGCCATCCTCGGGCACAGGCAGCATGGGCAGTGCAGGTGGGCAAAGTGGTAGCAGCAGCCCCCTCTTCAATAAACCTTCGGACTTAAATGCAGATGTTGTAAGCTTAAGTCACTCCTTGGCTTCCAGTCCTGCCTCAGTGCACTCTTTCACATCAGGTGGTCTTGTGTGGGCTGCAAACCTGAGCAGCTCTTCAGCGGGCAGTAAGGACACACCAAGTTACCAGTCCATGACTAGCCTTCACACCAGTTCCGAGTCTATTGACCTTCCTCTTAGCCATCATGGCTCTCTCTCTGGACTGACAACAAGCACTCAGGAGGTGCAGAGCCTGCTCATGAGGACTGGAAGCATCAGATCTACTCTTTCGGAAAGGTGAGCTTGCTATAGATACAGTGACCACGAAACCAGTGAGAGGCAAAAGGACAGGAGCCAAAAAAATCAACACTCCACCTGTTTTTCTGAAGGGACACTATTTAATTAGTAGCTTAGTCATTAAGTAAAAAAAAAACTAAAGGAAGGAAGAAAAGAAAGCTGAAAGGCATTGGATGTGGACTCAACTGCCTTTTAAGATTGTACAAGCACTTTTTCTATCTTGAGTTTTTTTTGTTTCCCTTCTTGAGATATTTTTGTTTCGCTTGTTCTTACCAGAGTAAAGGGGGAAATTGTCTAATTGAACATAAACCTAAAGAGTCAATGTGCTAATTCCTGTGTACTGGATCTAACTCTTGTCCCACCAATTGGTAGTCCCAACGCTGTGTCACAGCCTTCTTGTGCACAAATCTTCTCTAGCAGTGGGACCCCACCAATTTTCTTTCCATTAGCTCAAAGCACAGGCAGACCTGGTGAGCCCCATCCTTAAGCTGGCTGGTCCAGCCTTAAAATGCTCAGTCCCAAGAAGTTGCTTCTTACATGGCAATCACTACACAGATCCTTATTAAAATGCAGTTTCACTGCCAGCAAAGCATTTTAGACCTCGGTGTATGCTCTCTCTTCTCTAGAACATGCAATGAACATGAGGAAAAGGTTTCTCTCTGTTTGTTCTGTTCAAGACTTTTCTGATAGGCAGATGTTTTACGACTTCAGTTCTGTTCCAAACCATCCTGGCACAGCTGTACCAAGTTAATTTTTTTTTGTGTGAAATATTTATTTGATTCTTGCAGGGGAGAAAAAAATACATCTTTGCAGAGCAGCAAGGAATTTGCACTCCCTCTGACAATGTGCAAGTTTTGACAATGAAATTCCCATCTCACATGGGTACTGAAAAGTCAATGTTAAGTACCTTAGAGACTGAGGGAGTTGGGGCTGTTCAGTCTGGAGAGGAAAGGGCTCCCAGGTGACCTTCTTGTGGACTTTCAATATCTTAAGTGGGCTACAAGAAAGCTGGGGAGGGACTTTTTAGGCTGTCAGGCAGTGATAGGACTGGGAAGAATGGAACAAAGCTGGAAATGGGAGATTCAGACTGGGTGTTAAGAAGTTCTTCAGCATGAGAGTGGTGAGACCCTGGAACAGGTTACCCGGGGAGGTGGTGGAAGCCTCATCCCTGGAGGTGTTTGAGGCCAGGCTGGATGAGGCTCTAGACAGCCTGATCTAGTGTAAGGTGTCCCTGCCCATGGCAGAGGGATTTGAGCTAGATGATCCTAGGGGGTCCCTTCCAACCCTGACTGATTCTATGATATCAACCATTTCACCAACACTTCTGCAATAGCAGTGCTTGAAAGTTACAGTGATACATCATCTGCATGGGTACCACAGCGACACTGCTTAGGGGCTGAAGAAGGCTTGTTCATATGCCTGTGGTAGCCTCACTGTGTTTGGATCATCCAGGAACTTCAGGGAATCTTCAGAGTGAGTGAGAACAAGACTCTTTGTTGTCCCTTCCGACCCTAACTGATTCTGAGGTTCTATGATTCTATGAATTAGATTTAAAAAAAAAAAAAAAAAGTTATAATGAGTCAGTCAGAAATATTTTAAATGGTTTAAAGTTAAATCTCATCGTTTGAAAACCCAGTCATAGAATCATAGAATCAGTCAGGTTGGAAGAGACCTCCAAGCTCATCCAGTCCAACCTAGCACCCAGCCCTAGCCAGTCAACCAGACCATGGCACTAAGTGCCTCATCCAGGCTTTGCTTCAACACCTCCAGGGATGGCAACTCCACCACCTCCCTGGGCAGCCCATTCCAATGCCAATCACTCTCTCTGGCAACAACTTCCTCCTAACATCCAGCCTAGACCTCCCCCAGCACAACTTGAAACTGTGTCCCCTTGTTCTGTTGCTGTTTGCATGGGAGAAGAGACCAATCCCACCTGGCTACAGCTTCCCTTCAGGTAGTTGTAGACAGCAATGAGGTCACCCCAGAGCATCCTCTTTTGCAGGCTGCACACCCCCAGCTCCCTCAGCCTTTCCTCATAGTGTTTGTGCTCCAAGGCCTCTCATTTTAAGGAAAAAAAATATACAACATTAACATTGTTTTCCCCTTTATATATATATAAATATATACATAAAAATAAGCCCCTTTTCAATACCAGGCCTCTCCATGGAAAGATTTCACTTTCAGTCAACAAGTGTTTTAAAAGAAAGAAAGGAAAAGAGGGTAGGAAGGAAAGGGAGGAAGGAAAGGGAGGAAGGAAAGGACATTCCAAAACCAGCCCAAAATAAAATTGCTCAAGAAAGCCCCTCCTAAGCAACTCTTTGCCAGATAGAGATGGAAACTCTGCATATTTCATTCCCTGCTGTTACATTCCTAAGTATTACTATATCATCTAGAATCACACCTCTTACTAACATAATTATGACCCCTAATATAACTACAACACCATAAAATGTGTGGCTGCTGGTACAATATATGCATTGACAGTCAAGACTCCTCTGACACATGAGTAATCTGTAATTTGCCCTGTGCTTTTAATTTTTAGGCAGTAATTTGCCTTGTGTGCCATGAACTAACTACGATGCTGCTGCTTAGAAAGTTAATTGTTCATATTTAGCTTGTAAAAACCTTCAGTAATTTTTAGTGCTATGTGCATGGATGGTGAGGTCAATAGCATGATGTGGAAGAGTAAGAATTCATGCCAAAGATCATATTTATGCAGGGGATGTTAAACATGGTTGTTAAAATGTTAATGGTTTGGCATAAGCTCCCAAGCAACTCCCACTACTAACACTTGATCTGTTTGCTCAGCAACTTAATTTTGGTGTTTCCAAATACTTTGCCTTTTTCTATCTTTTTAAGTTTCATATTTGTCCTGGTTTAAGCTTCCTGGAGACCCAAAGCCTAACAGAACAATAATATATATAGGATGCCTCCCCTTCTCCCTCTACAAAAGGTTTTAGGCAGAAAGGGTAAAAGGAGTAGAAAACAGACAAAGAATGGTCTTGCTCTTATTTGGAAGTTAAAAGGAAAACTTTAACGATGAATAAAGGGTATTTAAGGTAAAGGGAGTTACAAAAAGTATAGAGAAGGGAAACAGATACAAAATATATACAAAACTGGATGGATGGCAAGGGATGGAGGTTGAGTCAGGAGCTGGTTGGACCATGACATAATTGGCTGGCCCGTGGCAAAGCAGGAGCGTCTGGAACAGGGCAGTGCTGGCAGACAAAGAAGGGCAGAGAGGTGTGCTAGTTTGAAGCTAGCTAGAATGTTTTGGTGAGAAGAACTAGATAATAGGCTGAGAAAATTAAAACAATGGTGAGGTCTACTTCGCTCACAGTCTTGCAGAGATGTGTACAAAGGAAAAGCAAAACATTAGATAAAGTCACTTTTGCTCTGCACTTCCCTTGGGCACTTGGTTCTGAGCTGTGCTCTCAGCTCTTTGCCTGCTGCGGAGCTTGTGGCTGCTGGCTGAACTCCATCTTGCTTTCTAACCTCACCCTCCATTTGCTTTGGCTGATTTCACCTTTGCTTCTTAATCCTCTTGGCCGAACCTCCATTCTTCCTTGGGACTGGGGTAAGGTTGAGAGGGGTAGGGGGAAGGTGAAGGGGTGGTTGAGAGCCCCTCCTGGGGACTCAGGTTTCTGGGAGGGCTGTTGTGCTTCTGTATTACCTTTTACCTTGTCTATTTCTGTCTATATCTGTATATACTGTAACTATCTGCTTGTACATTGTGCTAGCTGTAAATACAAGCTTCATTCAAATTTCCAGAGCCGACTGAGTCTAGTCTGGGTGATTTCTAAAGTTGTGGGGGGGTGGGGGACACCCAAACCACCACAAGAGGGAAAGAAACAGGAAGTTCCTCTCCTTTTATAGGGGTCCAAATAGGAAGTGGGAGTGGGCTAATCATGGCACTGGAGGTCAGGTTCAAGACCATCCCCATGAGGAGTCAGGAGGACCTGGAGGTCAGCTTCAGACCACCCCCAGGAGGGGTGAACCCTTAACAATATTTTAAAGTCCATAGGGGAATAGTGAGATTGAATCCAGAGAGAGCCATTTGTCATGGCTCTCTGACCTCAACAAATATATGTACCCAGAGAAAATGGTGTCATTTCTTGAATTACAGCCTCAAGAGGGTTTGTGCAGCTTGATTTTTCTGAAAGGTCTGTTACAAGTGCTGTGTTGTTTCTAAACTCTTTTACATAGTGAAATTCATCTGTGGCAAAGTGCTTATTCACAGCAAAAGCATTGCCTTGCAATGTTAGAGACAGATGTTTTGCAGTGGATTATGTCCTTTTTACCCTTGTAAACTCAGGTTACATTGGAGTTGCCTCTGGAAATACAGATTGTAGCCTGGCATGACATAAGAAATTATCTGCAGAGAGGCTTATTCTTTTTCTTCAGTCATTCTAGAGCTTTCTACCTGATCTAGTGTGAGATGTCCTTGCCCATGGCAGAGGTGTTGGAACTAGATGATCCTTGAGGTCCCTTCCAGCCCTGACAATTCTGTGATTCTATGATGCCAGTAAAAGAACAGTCTATATAGTGAGATAGGTAATGTAGAGGGGAAAAAATCATAAGGCTGAAGTATGAGATACAGGTAGCAAGTGCCGTAGAATCTATGAAGAGAAAGTCTGAGGAAAAGCAAAAGAGAGAGCTAATAGTAGACAATACCAATAAGTGTGGCTTTGTTTCATTGAAGCATTAACTGTGGTTTGAGACCTAAACATCACTAATGGCAAGAATGGAAAGGGGAAATGAAAAGGTTAAAGGTTACTCATGAACTTTTCACTTTTGTGTTTCAGAGTCTAAAATGACCCTGAAGTCTTTAGGGCTAAAGAAGCATTTTCACACACTGTGCTGAGGAAGGAGTGAGGAGGAAGGCTAGGATGGAGGATGAGAGGATTATGGGCAAGGCTACTTTGCCTTGTCTTTGCTCCTGGGAAGATACAGAGAATGTTAAACAAATGGGTTAAGCAACAAATAACATGGGATTAGTCATTGACAGCCTTGTAAGTAAGACTAATTGAATTCATTCACAGGGAAACAGACTCTGTGTGTAGAGGAAAGCAATAAGTAGTCACAGAATCATAGAATCAGTCAGGGTTGGAAGGGACCACAAGGACCATCTAGTTCCAACCCCCCTGCCATGGGCAGGGACACCCTACCCTAGATCAGGCTGCACACAGCCTCATCCAGCCTGGCCTTAGACACCTCCCTGGGCAACCCATTCCAGGCTCTCACCACTCTCATGCTGAACAACTTCCTCCTCACATCCAGTCTGATCCTACCCACCTCCAGCTTTGCTCCATTCCCCCTAGTCTTGTCACTCCCTCAGAGCCTAAAAAGTCCCTCCCCAGCTTTTTTGTCGTCCCTCTTCAGATACTGGAAGGCCACAGTAAGGTCACCTGGGAGCCTCCTCTTCTCCAGACTCAACAGCCCCAACTCTTTCAGTCTGTCCTCATAGTAGAGGTGCTCCAGCCCTCTGAGCATCCTCATGGCCTTTCTCTGGACATGCTGCAGCATCTCCACATCCTTCTTGTAATAGAGGCTCCAGAACTGGACACAGTACTCCAGGTGGGGTCTCACCAGAGCAGAGTGGAGAGGGAAAATCACCTCCCTCGACCTGCTGGCCACACTTCTCCTGATACAGCCCAGGCTCTGGTTGGCTTTCCAGACTGCAAGTGCACACTGCTGGCTCATGTTGAGCTTCTCACCCAGCAGCACCCCCAAGTCTGTCTCCTCAGGGCTGCTCTCCAGACAGTCTGTATAGTCACAGTAAGAAATCCTGAATTCAGTAAAGCTTTAGGTGTTATTTTGGGTGCCATATCAAATAAGCCCTTTGAGTCTCAAAAGCGAATGAGGGTGCTTGACCAGTTGGTGAAGAGCTCCCAGAAACTAGTTACCAGTGGTTTATTAGCTTGAAGGGATACAGCAGGGCAGGATATATTTGCACAGATACAAAATGGACAATGAGGAGGCTACTTTACATGAAGGAGACAGAGTCTAAGGGGGAGTCCCATTACTTTGAAAGTTAAAGTATCCCATGTAAGTCGTAGAAAGTAGTTATCATATTCTACTTTTTCTTGTTAAGGTTTTAACTTGAAGGCTTTGTGACATCATGTTTTAGGAAAGACTTGATACTGCTAGGAGGAAGCCAGAAGAGAAGGCCAAAATCTTTGGGTACATCTGTATTTCCTGCTAAGGGATGTGGCCCTTGATTGCCTGCAGAAAAAAAAGTGGTCACTTGCAACAAATCTTCCATGTCTCTGCCATGTTTGTCCACACATCCCTTCAGGAATGATCAGATGTTGCCCACACCTAGCATTCAGGCTACCCACCAAGCAATGGTCTAGCTGACCTCACGGAAGCTGATAGGTTGTCAGAGTTCACTCCAGCCAAATCCTGTGGCATTTGACGAGCTTCTTTTTCATCGCTATAGCTAGCAAATAGAGTCAGTACTTGCTAGCAAGATGTTCACTTTTTCACTAAAATACCATCTCCCTCAGGCCTTCTGCAGGTTTGGCACTAGCAGTACTCCTTTAAAGAAGTCTACTTCTGTTGTCATAGCAGCATTAACTCCCTTCATGAGAGAGCACTTGATTTTTATCTCATGGCACTTCGAAGGGATGTGATGGTTTGGGTGTTACCCACCCCCTCCCACTTGTGAAAATCATCCAGACTAGACTCAGCTGAGCTGGAAATTAGAATGAAGCTTTCTTTACATTTACAGCTTAGCACAATATCCAAGTGGGTATTTACAATGTATACAGAAATATACAAGTTAAAAATGTAATACAGAAACACAACAGACCTCCCAGAAACCAGAGTCTCCAGGAGGGTGTACCAACCACCCTTCCACCTTCTTTCTATCCCTCTGCCTTATCCCAGACTTTGCCTTACATTCAAGGCGAGTTTGGAGAATCAGCCAGGGGAGGTTAGGAAGCAGACAGATCAGTTAAACAGCAGGTTAGGGAGAGAAATGCATGCAGCCAGAGCCCAAGAGCAGCTCTGTTATCTATGCTTGTGTTCTTATAGATCTCAGCAAGCCTATGAGTGCAGCAGACATCACCATTGTTTCCTTTTCACAGCCTGTAATCTAATTCTTCTCACCAAAACATCCCAGCTAGGCTCAAACTAGCACAAGGGACTAAAAGAGATCAGACAGGTACTTACACTCTGAAATAAAACCAAGTGGGGTTAATTGGTGAAATATCACTGCTTTAATTGGTAACATTTTCCTGGCGGATGCATCACCCATACTTCTATTGACCCCTTACTTGCTGTTGGGCATTACAAATTGTGATGGTTTGGGTGTTCCCCACCCCCCCCACACACACTTTGGAAATCACCCAGACTAGACTCAGGCGGCTCTGGAAATTGAATGAAGCTTCTATTTACAGCTTAGCAGAATATACAAGCAGATATTTACACTATATACAGAAATAGACAAGGTAAAAGGTAATACAGAAACACAACAGCCCTCCCAGAAACCTGAGTCCCCTGGAGGGGCTCCCAACCCCCCTTCCACCTTCTCCCACCCCTCTCAGCCTTACCCCAGTCCCAAGAAAGAATGGAGGTTCGGCCAGCGGGTTAGGAAGCAAAGTGGGTTAATCAGAGAGACAGCAGAGAGGCTAGAGAGAGAGATGCAGTGAGTTATCTACGTTTGGATTCTTGTTCTTGTATCTCTCAGCAAGATGTGAGGTAGACATCATTCTGTTTCCCTTTCACAGCCTGTAATCTAGTTCTTCTCACCAAAACATTCTAGTTAGCTTCAAACTAACACACAAATGTATGCCTTTATTCTCCTCAGCCCAAGTGACACAGCAAGGGATGCATAAAAAATGCATCCATACAGGAATTAACAGTGGCCTCATCACCAGTAGTGGTTGCATTTTAAGGCTAGCAGAGCTGAAGTAGCTTCTAAATACCGAACTGCCTTGGTGTCTCGGTTCTAGTTTAAATTCCCAGAGACTCTAATAAATTTGATAAGGTGCCCTTCCCTCTCCCCCCTCCTTCCCCAAAGAAAGGAATTAGAAGTAGAGAGGAAAGGTAAGGTAAGCACACCCAAATATATCAATCTCACTCGATTTGGAAGTTAAAAAGAAAAGTTTAACAGTAACGTAAAAAGATATCAGAGGTAGGGAGGTTACAGAGGTGTAGGGAAGGGGAAATAACAAATACAAAAGGTATAAATACAACTCGAGTTAGTGATGGTGGTGGCTTTGTCTGCCTCGTGGGTGATGGCCACGTGGTAAATGGCTGGTAATGTGTGCAGAGAGCTGCAGAGTGGTCCAGAGAGAGAGAGGAACAGGAAGTCTCCCTGCTTTTGTGGGACAGGAAGGGGGAGAGGGTTAACCATTACCTAGAGTCAGGTTCAGAGTTTCCTTCCCCTGGAGTGCTAGCCCTATACACTTGGTTTACTTTGAATGACTGTTTCAGTGTGAGGGCTGTGAAAGTCCATTGGAAGCCACTTAACTTCTTCAAGCCTTTCAATTATTTTAAATTATCATCATAGTTGGTGATTGTGGTTTTAAGGTGTGAAGCACTGATTCGTGTATCAGATTTTCTTGTGTGCTCAGCTATTTCTAGAAATTCATTTGCAAAACTAAGATCAGCTTGCTCCAGCCTGCCCTAGGCCTCCCGAGGTGTTTCCCAGTTTTCAGTAGCTCTATTCCCTAACAGCTCTGCAATGGTTAGGTATAGCTCAAGGATATGGCATTATGGCTCTTGGCCAAGTTATTCTCAACACCAAGAGCAGCTGGAAAAGCGAGAATGGGAAGGCCTGCTGTAATTTTCCCCATGGAGCTTGCAGATGGTTTTAGCAGTGCAAAATAAACAAAAAGGAATGGAGATACTGTGGGCTTGATAACTTGAGCCTACATTTTGTGATGGTTTGGGTGCTACCTGCCCCCCCCGCCATGTTTAAGTAAAGTCACCCAGACTAGACTCAGCTGCTGGAAATTGAATGAAGCTTTATACTTATAGCTCAGCACAATATACAAGCAGTCATTTACAATAGCTACAGCTCTAGACAGAAATAGACAAGTTAAAAAGTAATACAGAAACACAACGGCCCTCCCAGAAACCAGAGTCCCCAGGAGGGGCTCCCAACCACCCTTCCACCTTCTTCCCACCCCTCTACCTTACCCCAGACTTTGCCTTACATTCAAGGTGAGTTTGGAGGGTTGGCCTGGGAGGTTAGGAAGCAGATGGATTAGTCACACAGACAACAGGTTAGGTTAGAGAGGGAGAAGTGCAGCCCAAAAGACAGAAAGCAAACAACTGCACTATCTATATTTATGTTCTTGTTCTTATCCATCTCAGCAAGCCTATGAGTGCAGCAGCCATCACCATTGTTTCCTTTTCACAGCCTGTCATCTAATTCTCACCAAATACCCCAGCTATGCTTAAACTAGCACAGTCTACATTCTTTTGGCAATTAACATGGGAGAGGAAAATATTCAGAGTGATGAGTATTCTCATCCTCACTTTATATTGCTATTCATTTTGAGCCAGAGCCAGATTTCCATGTATGCGTTACTTCTTTCAGGAAAGAACTGATGCTCTGTTTATCATCTTTAGAAGTCTTTTGAGCACTGAGGTTCTACTCAATGAAAGTCCACTTTCTGTGGAAGCTTTTGGTGAAGGAATACTTTCAGATCCTAAAAAGATAATGGGCAATTATCGGTCCAAATTAATAGTTACAGGGAACTGCTTTCATGCAATTATCTGAAGGGTAGGTGCCAAGAAAGGGCCAGTCTCTCACCAGCAACACACAAAAACTGAAACACAAGAAGTTCCACCTCACCATGAGGAAAACCTTCTTTTCTGTGAGGGTGACAGAGCACTGAAACAGGCTGCCCAAAGAGGTTGTGGAGTCTCCTTCTCTGGAGATTTTTAAGACCTGCCTGGATGCATTTATGTGTGGACTGCCCTAGGTGAACCTACTTTGGCAAGGGGATTGGACTCAGTGATCTCCGGAAGTCACTTACAACCCCTGCTATGCTATGAGTCTATGATCTGAGACCTCGGAGCAGCTCTGCAAGGTTGAGCATTTTTAAAACACAGACTGAATGTTTGCTGCATTCACTTTTATGCAGTTGCAGTAGGTCCATGCTCTTATTGAGGAGTGTTCAACCTCATTCTGTTGGGTAGCTGAATTAAAAAGACTTCTGGAAAAATCTAATGGTCACTACTAGCCTGTTTGTCAGGCTGACAATTTTTGGCTCGTGGGTTTCTTGAAGGAAGCACTGATTGGCTTCTTTGTTTTTAGCTAATGTGCTTGTAAGTTAAAGTAGTATCAGACAAAATACTGTTCATGAGGATGTTTGAAGTATTTGCAGAAGAAACCAGTGTGGTTATTATGATCGTGTTTGTTTGCTTTGAAATTCAGAGGTACATGAAACTACATAAATGAACATCAAGGCCCTGTTGTTCTCTTAAGGAATGAACAATATGTGACCTCATTGCTATCTACAACTACCTGAAGGGAGGTTGTAGCCAGGTGGGGGTAGATCTCTTCTCTCAGGCAACCAGCAATAGAACAAGGGGACCCAGTCTCAGGTTGTGCTGGGGGAGGTCTAGGCTGGATGTTAGGTGGAAGTTCTTCACAGAGAGAGTGATTGGCATTGGAATGGGCTGCCCAGGGAGGTGGTGGAGTCATCATCCCTGGAGGTGTTCAAGAGGAGACTGGATGGGGCACTTAGTGCCATTTTCTAGTTGATTGGCTAGAGCTGGGTGCCAGGTTGGACTGGATGAGCTTGGAGGTCTCTTCCCACCTGGTTGATTCTATGATTCTATGATTGTGCATTCAAATTTATGGCAATCATTCTTGGTCCTGTTGGCTATGTTGGGAGCAAAATGCTGCAAATGTAGTCCTCTTTCTCATAGAGGACTACACTCACTTGGGCTATGGTAGCTGAAATCCTGCTAAGTTTCTACTTCCATTCATTTTACACTCATGCAGAACAAGACCTGATTAAACGAGTTAGATCATCTATAAAACTTCCTGGCAACAAGAATGGTTTGTCTCCCTTAGTCTGAGCCCTAATGGGAATAGATTGTCAATGCCAAGAGTGCCTTTACCTAGATGGGTTGAAGTTACGTAACAGTAAGGCACCCAGCACCCCTAACACAACAGAAAATTGCCTTTAGTAATGGTGTGAGAGTTTTCTCATGTAGGAAGAGTGCTAAGTTACTGCTGCTCTCAGAGGTGTGATTATGATTTGTGATACAGAAACTTTCTAAAGCCGTTTTGCAAATTAATCCATGCAGTGAAATTAAATTACATTCTTAAGGGAAAAACATTACAACACTTACTTGATGATAACTAGTTCCAATTCAACCCACTTTAGTCAGGGACAGATCTACCTTATCAGGAAATGGTCTTATCTGAAGGAAGGCTGGAGGGCAGAAGGGCTCTGCAGCAGGACCTCGACTGCCTGCACAGATGGGCAGAGTCCAAGGGGATGGTGTTCAGTAAGTCCAAGTGCCAGGGGCTGCACTTTGGCCACAACAACCCCATGCAGAGATACAGGCTGGGGTCGGAGTGCCTGAGAGCAGCCAAACAGAAAGGGATCTGGGGGTGCTGATTGATACCCGCCTGAACATGAGCCAGCAGTGTGCCCAGGTGGCCAAGAGAGCCAATGGCATCCTGGCCTGAATCAGGAATGGTGTGGCCAGCAGGAGCAGGGAGGTCATTCTGCCCCTGTACTCTGCACTGGTTAGGCCACACCTTGAGTACTGTGTCCAGTTCTGGGCCCCCCAGTTTAAGAGGGACATTGAGATGCTTGAACGTGTCCAGAGAAGGGCAACGAGGCTGGGGAGAGGCCTCGAGCACAGCCCTACGAGGAGAGGCTGAGGGAGCTGGGATTGTTTAGCCTGGAGAAGAGGAGGCTCAGGGGAGACCTTATTGCTGTCTACAGCTACCTGAGGGGTGGTTGTAGCCAGGAGGAGGTTGCTCTCTTCTCTCAGGCAGCCACAGCCTCAAGCTGTCCCAGGGGAAATTTAGGCATGAGGTGAGGAGGAAGTTCTTCAGTGAGAGAGTCATTGGCTACTGGAATGGGCTGCCCAGGGAGGTGGTGGAGTCGCCGTCCCTGGGGCTGTTCAAGGCAGGATTGGACGTGGCACTTGGTGCCATGGTCTAGCCTTGAGCTCTGTGGTAGCAGGTTGGACTTGATGATCTATGAGGTCTCTTCCAACCTTGGTAATGCTGTGATACTCTGAAGGCTAATCAGTGCCCTTCCAGTGGCAGAACTTAAATTGGGAAAACTCCAGCCATGGAATGATCAGCCAATCTGCCACCACATGTGTGTGAAGATGACACAGCATTGCTCTGGTGCCACTTTTCCTAGCCCCCACCACCCCCATTATGCAAACCCTGCAGTAGCAGAAAGCCAAGGGTTTGCAAATTTAGCACATGTTTCTACAGACAGAGCTGTCATTTGGCTTCTGGCAAGGCCATGCTGCCTCCTAGCAGGTGCCACAACCTTCAGTTCTTTTGGAAATCTATTGCCGTATCATAGGCAACTGTGAAAAATAAAGATTCCTGCTGGGACCATATGATTCTCCCACAGATTGCAGGGTGAAGCTGTAGGAGGGTTAGAAATGGTAAGGAAGGGCTTCTTTCTGACTTGGACAGTCTCCAAATTACTATCGACCCAGCTCACAGCACGTCTGGATGAAAAATGAATGTGCAGCAGTCCGTGTCCTATTCTCCCCTCCAATGAGTCAGGGATTTAGCATGAAAGATATATTAAGAAGCATTAAATGACCTTCTGCTATGCACACAGCCCTAGACCTTTACAGTTTGTAATTCTGAGCAGCCCTATTTACTGTATGTCCTTAGGGATTTTTTTTGTTTTAACAGCATGCAGCTTGGCAGAAATACACTACCCAAAAAGGGACTAAGGTATATATATTTTTTAAGCATGACTGCTGCCTCTCTCTTTTTACTGTAACCTTTTCTACGCTGTCTTTCCTTTTCTTTCTCCTTTTGTTGATCCTGTTTATAACAGAGTTCTTGGTATTTAGATTCAAACCAGAAAATGTCAAATTTGACAATAGGCTTTTTCCTTCCAAGTCTGCCTAGTGAATAAATTTTCTTGCAAGATGTATCATGGAGATACCATACTGTTAGTTTCCTTATGCAATGAATCTTAAAAGGCGTTGAATCCTGGAGATCTAAAAGAGACAGAACAAGATATTTGAAAAGCAAGGCTTTAGACATGGATCTGAGCTTAACCTCTTCATCCAACCAGTTGTGTAATTTGGATTGAGGATCTAGTAATGACAGGGCTATAAAATGCTAATTTTAGTAGCCAAGGTTTGTAAGAATAAAAGGAGGCCTGCTCCAGTTAGTCTTCTTGATCCCCATCCAGCAGTACTGAGTGCAGTTTTGCTACTAATTCCTCACTAATCAGAGGCGTCTTCAGCAGAGAACAACAGTCACCCACCTTCCTCTCCACTCCCTGGTTACAAGAGGGGATTATTAAGTAACTTGTCTGCTCTTGTTCCCTGATCCAGGAAAGAGATTTGTTGACCAAAGATGCATGTGCATGAACACAGACACCGTGCAGCCTTCTAGTCACTGAAACTACACAGCTAAATCAGTCCTTGATAAATACTATTTTGTGACATTTTAAGGCAGTGCTAAGGTGTTGTCTCTAGCAAGCACCTTCCACTCCCCTGCATTAACTGTTCCTTAATAAGAAATTAAACAAATTTCCTGCTATCTCAAATCAATCATTTTGGATTCTGAGAAAATGGAAAAGGTGGAAGACATGAAAAAGGTGTAAGAGGAACCCTGCAAGGGTACAATAGGGTGATTGAGGTTTGGGGCTCTACAACTGTAATGATGCCTAAAGGCTGAAAGTGAAATGGAGCTGGGAATCAGTTTATAGGTATATAAGCGTGGTCAGTTATCCCAGACAGACCATCAGTTAGATTTAATGTGCAGAGAGGCCAGTCCAAGCCCCAGATCATGAACTCTCCTTTTTCCACCTCTCCAGTCTGATAACCAGTGGGTAGCTCTGCTCTACCACGTTTATAAGCAAAGATCCATGTCTGCCTTTTCTTGAAAGGAGAAAGGAAGTAAATATTTAATCTAGACGAGATGTTTTAATGCTGTTAAATATTGTACAAAACCCCAAGCACAACTTGAGAACTTACATGTTCATTTAATCTGCTTTCTAAGCAGAAATACTTCTGCCTTGCAAACCTGAAACCAGAATGTCAAAAGCCTCTTCTGCTCTGTTGTTTGGGGAACGCTAATAGCTCATGACAGTGGTGAAGAAGTTACTCATTTCTCATCAGCAGATTGTGCTGAATGAAGCAGGCTTTGCAGACATTGCTAAGAACAAGTTCTGGCTGAAGACCCACACTGCACATTTTAATGCTTAACCACTGCCAAAATTGTCCTTCTTCCAGCCTAGGCAAAAGAGGCTGGGCCGGGGAGTTACCAGCTCTCCCTCTTAGCCCATATGTCAGGTTGCGTTTGTTCTATTGATTTGCCAAGGGAAGCAGCTGATGAATTATTTGACTGACAGACTTCTTCCTTCCAGAAAACTTGTTTCTGCTAATTGTCAGATTTTCCTGTCCCTTTCCCTCCCCCCCAGTTTGGGGCAGAACACAATCTCAAGTAGTATTTCAAGTGACAGACCGCACATGTGACCATGAGTAGCTGTCATTACCGATGCTCTGTTTCCTGCCTGTCATCTAACCAATTGCCTACATGATCTGTGGCAGATGTCATTTTGTAAGCAGCTACTCACATTTCTTGGCTTCTAATCTGTCCATTCCCCATCCTAGCCATACAGCTTCCAAGCTTTTGCATCAGCCTGTACAGTTCCTAGAGCTCCAAGGTCTTTACCTGTCAGCTCAGTTGTCTGTCTTCTATGGTTTGCCATCATATCTCTTCAAAGGAAGGGGAGCTGTTTCGGGGAGGGGGATAAAGAAGAAAGGGTTTCAATCCTGTGCTTTTTCTGTTGCAATAAGAATGCAAATTTACCTTAGACTTGATGCTTCTGTTCTGTCTGTCTGGTGCAGGGTGTTTATGTGATGCCTCTTTCTTTTGGAGTCATCTCCTTGCCATTGTTTTGAGCATGTCAGCTGTGGTTTTTCAGATACACTCCATCATCCCGGCAGACGAGTCAAGAGGAAGGCAAAGAATGGCTACGCTCCCATTCAACTGGAGGCCTGCAAGACACTGGCAGTCAGTCCCCGCTTGTTTCTCCTTCAGCTATGTCTTCATCTGCAACTGGAAAATACCACTTTTCCAACCTGGGTAAAAGCCATTTCCCTTTGCTGTTCCTCCCACTGTAGAATAGAATTATGAAATCCAGCTGTTGGCATTTCATAGTTTGCCAAACTAGATGGCTCGCTTTAACACTTCCATCCTCATATTGTGGTGCCTCACTGATGAAGGGGCACTCTTTGCTCACCGAGTAGACCTCTGTGACTTGCCCAAGGAGAAGAAAACGTGAGGCAGAGTTGGGAATTAGCTTCTAATTCAAAGGTAGTCACCTTTTAGGTTTCACAGCCAGCAGGACTTTTTGTCAGTGATTTTAGTCAATGTCAGCCCAGACACTGAACACCATTTTCCCCGCTATGTACAGGCTTGCCGTGTGATAGGCTTTGCCAGTGTGGTCTCAACCCAAATCCTAACCTTCTATGCAACATAATATTTTGGGATGAGTCCCATTTCAGATTTGTCTGATTACAAGTCAAGATTTGGTTCATCTAGATCTTGTTTCAAGTTAATTCAGCACAAATTTAGGTTTATTTATACAATTATATCTTTATTTAATGTACAATAGGAAACCATTGATTTGCACCACACTGGATGCATACCTAAGTTCATAAAGAGCTTTTGTGTTTGAGGCAGCAACCTCCCACTTCCATCACTCTGTCACAGCTTATGGCATCCATAGGTTGCAATCACTCAAAAGAAATTTGATCAGACAGACAAACTGGGTCTTTAGTACATAGAGGTAAAGAAGTTGAACAAAGCCACTTTTAAGAATAAAATTGGATCATTGGATCACTGTTTTGGATTTCCTCCATGTACTTGCAGTAGTTTTAAAGACAGCTCTTTTAAAGCAATATTTCTTTCACTCTGTCATTTCTGCTTACAGTTATCCTCTTTTCATTTATGTTTTTAGCTCTCATACAAGAGAAAGCAATAAGATCAGGGGGGTTTAAAATTTATGTTGTCATTGTCCTTTGCTTCTTTCCATTACCATAGCCCTGTGGAATAATTTGCTCTCACAACACAGCTGCTGAGGTTGTTTATGACTTAAGGCACATCTTGCATGATCTAAAAAGAAAGAAGTCCAAACATTGAGGCTTAACTTGAATGGAAAATTAACTTTCCTTCTAGGTGCAGAACTCATGTAGCTCATGTGAACCATAACCAGGTTTTCCTTCCTGTTGGCTAACAAAATGCAGAAGCTTAGAGAAGGTTCATCAGCACCATTCCGGATTTCAAACAGGAGTCATCGAATTACTCCTGTTTATTATGATGGGATTCAATTAGCCTGTACAGAAATTGTAACCCAAAAGAGTGGTAGGTGCTGTTCTAGAAAAGCAAAGAAAATATGTGCCTTGTATATGCCACTAACCTTTGATCTTAGCAGCAGTTGGTAATATAGGTATATGACAATCAAATACAGAATTAGAAGAGCTGCTTATACAAAATATTTATGACCTCTTATTCCTTTCTAACTTTGACTTTTATAATCTTTCCCATTCATTTTCTGTCTTGGGCTGGCAAATTGAAGTGCATTCAGACACTAGTGTTAGTGCTGCCAGGTGTTTTTGACAGGATCGCTGTCATCTGATTCCAGCTCCTTAGAGCTCATCTGCTTCACCTCTTTTTGTGGCTTTTCATGTAAAGAAAGATGCCTTTCATTTTCTCAGCACTGTAAAGTCCACCTAACCATACTGGTCCATTACAATTCTGTGCAGAACCAAAATCCATTTAATGGAAATGTGTTTCATTAATAAAGCTTTGCATTTCAGTGAGTCCCACCAACCTATCACAGTTTAACCTTCCTGGACCCAGTATGATGCGTTCAAACAGCATTCCTGCACAAGACACTTCTTTTGATCTTTATGATGACTCCCAGCTGTGTGGCAGTGCTACATCCTTAGAAGAGAGACCACGAGCAATTAGCCATTCGGGTTCATTCCGGGACAGCATGGAAGAAGGTAAGACTGAGTTACTGTTTGGGTTGGTGAATAGACCCCAAAATAGGTCTCTAAATTAGGCCTCCAAAATATAGTATGTTTTAAAATATTTCTTCTGCAAGACGAAACCTTGAATGATGTTGTGAAGCACTTGGACTGGACTCATAGGACTTTCCTATTCTAAGCCATAGTAGGGATTCCTTTCACACAGCATTATGCCATGCTGCGTATGCCATACAAGTCCTTGATCAGAAGTTTTGGAGGAATGGAAACCGTTCCTGTCAAACTATTCTATTACTTTTGGCTCTGAATTTGAAGTATCTGAGGCTACCTTGACTGCTGTGATTCCATGCTTCTCTGG
This sequence comes from Tricholaema leucomelas, assembly GCA_013400475.1. Lineage (NCBI taxonomy): Eukaryota > Metazoa > Chordata > Aves > Piciformes > Lybiidae > Tricholaema lacrymosa > Tricholaema leucomelas. The sequence goes on from WAAF01017821.1 coordinate 24,261, forward strand.
TTCTACTTCGGAAGACCTCATTGCCATCTACAACTACCTGAAGGGAGGCTGTAGCCAGGTGGAGGTTGGTCTCTTCTCCCAGGCAACCAGCAACAGAATCATAGAATGGTTTAGGTTGGAAGGGACCTCAAGGATCATCCAGCTCCAACCCCCTGCCACAGGCAGGGACACCTCCCACTAGAGCAGGCTGCTCAAGGCCTCATCCAACCTAGCCTTGAACGCCTCCAGGGAGGAAGCATCCACAACCTCCCTGGGCAACCTGTGCCAGTGTCTCACCACCCTCACTGTAAAGAACTTCCTCCTAACATCCAGTCTAAATCTCCCCTCTGCCAGCTTAAACCCATTCCCCCCTGTCCTGACATTACCAGACCTTGTCAATAGTCCCTCCCCAGCCTTCCTGTAGGCTCCCTTCAGATATAGGGGGGACACAGTCTCAAGTTGTGCCAGGGCAGGTCTAGGCTGGATGTTAGGAGGAAGTTCTTGCCAGAGAGAGTGATTGGCATTGGAATAGGCTGCCCATGGAGGTGGTGGAGTCGCCATCCCTGGAGCTGTTCAAGAGGAGACTGGATGGGGCACTTAGTGCCATGATCTAGTTGATTGGCTGGAGCTGGGTGCTAGGTTGTACTGGATGATCTTGGAGTTGTATTCCAACCTGGTTGATTCCATGATTCTCTATTCCAGGTTTTTTTCCAAATGCCAGTGCCACTCAGCATCCCCTTTGTCTTGTACCCATGGCATTTCCCCACTTCCCTCCAGCCTCCTACCGAAAACACTATGTGAATTTCTCTATGTAAGCTCTGTCCTTTAATCTGACCTCACTATTTTCTTTATGCAGATTATTTCTGTTTGTCTGCTTTCTTTAATGCTATGTACAGTACCTGAAATTTGGGGAATGTTTTTTGGGTTTGGTTTTGGTTTGTTTGGGTTGGTGTTTGTTTTTTTAACCACAGAGTATCTGAGAAGTAATTTTAATGCACTGTAACATTTTCTCTTGTCTGACATTTCTGGTGAGTTATTTGCAGAATTCCCATGAGTAGCAAGCTGTCACACCCTTTCCTGGAAAAACAAAAGAACAAACCTGTGGAAATACTCAAGCAGCCCCACCCTTCCCCCCTCTCCCCCATTAAAATCTAATGGAGATTCATTCTATAACATTATCATATCCGTCTTGTACTGGTATATGATGGCCATAGAAACAGTCTCTAAAACAAGCAAATAAGAAAGCCTTCCTCTAGCCCTAGAGCAAGTAGTTATAAGATAAAAGGGGGGAAAAGCCCTAGAGGAAGTAACAGAAAACTAATGCTTTTCATTTTCAACTCTTTCTTCTTTGTTTGAGATGATCTGTCAGGCAGACATCTCTGGGTGTGTAACATTGGTGGTAGGGTGCAGGGCAGATCAAACTGCGAGCTGTGAGCAGGGAGCGGATGGCTGACTGCACAGGAACGTATCACATAGCTCAAGGACAGAGATGACTTCAGACCCTTTGCTGAGGGACAGGAGAATTATCAGAGTAAACAGTGGAAAAATGATAGAGAAAGCTAAGGGAAATAATTTATGCATAGAAAAAAGAGAGGTGCTAAGGACTGGATGAGGCACTTAGTGCCATGGTCTAGATGACTGGATAGGGCTGGGTGCTAGGTTGGACTGGATGAGCTTGGATGTCTCTTCCAACATGGTTGATTCTATTCTATTCTTCTATTCTGTTCTCAATCTAAAATTTAAGTAATTACCACCAGTGGCTTTGATGAAGGCTCTGTCATTGGTCCTGTTTCATATCCAGCTGGAGTGGATAATGACGATCAGCCTGAGTAAATGAAAGTCAACGCGGCAATAATAAACCATTTTCAGCAGTTTATGGCCATTGGAGATTAACATGAAATTGTGCCGGATGCATTTTCCTTAAGATAGGAGTTCTGAGGAAGGTGATAGTGAAAGAAGTGGGGTGATGGGTAGAGCTGCTATGTACCAGAGCAGAATAGGAGTCTAGCTAAGAAATTTAGGAAGCAGATGGATTAGTCACATGGATGGCAGGTTAGGTTAGAGAGAGCAGTTCAGCCCAAAGCCCAGACAGAGAGTGACTCTGTTATCTCTGTTTGTGTTCTTGTTCTTATCCATCTCAGCAAGCCTAGGAGTGCAGCAGACATCACCATTGTTTCCTTTTCACAGCCTGTCATCTAATTCTTCTCACCAAAGCATTCTAGCTAGGCTCAAACTAGCACAAGGTTAAAAAGGCACCCAAGAGGTAAATGAATCAGTTCCTGCATGAAACCAGAAGGATCATGGTCTCCTGATTTAGTGCATCCAGTAACATTTTGAAGACTGGATGAGGCACTTAGTGCCATGATCTAATTGACTGGATAGGGTTGGGTGATAGGTTGGACTGGATGATCTTGGAGGTCTCTTCCAACCTGGTTGATTCTATTCTATTCTAACATTTTCCAACCAGACCAATTCTATGATTCCATAATCCAGGTGTCCTTATGCTGTCAATTTGGCATGTGGATGCCAAGTAGCTATTAAAGCAAAATAATTTATTTACCTAACCCTGGCAGCTTATAAATATTGAGCAAATTTGTTTTGAACAAAAATGAAAATAAATATATAAATAAACTTATTTAAACTTCTATCTTGATGTATCTCCCAGGCACCCAGTGACAGAATGAGAGGACACACTCTCAAGCTGTGCCAGAATAGGTGCAGGCTGGATGTTAGGAAGAAGTTCTTCCCAGCAAGAGTGATTGCCCATTGGAATAGGCTACCCGGACAGGTGGTGGAGTCAGCATCCCTGGAGGTGTTGAAGAGGAGGCTGGATGAGGCACTTAGTGACATGGTTTAGTTAATTAGAAAAGTTAGGTGATAGGTTGGACTTGATGATCTTTGAATAACAATCTTCTGGTCTCCAGAAGATTTTTTAACCCTATAGTCTCAACCTGGGACAGAATCATAGAATCAGTCAGGGTTGGAAGGGACCACAAGGATTATCTAGTTCCAAATCCCCTGCCATGGGCAGGGGCACCCTACCCTAGAGCAGGCTGCCCACAGCCTCATCCAGCCTGGCCTTAAACACCTGCAGGGACAAGGCTTCGACCACCTCCCTGGGCAACCCATTCCAGGCCATGGTCTGGTTGACTGGATGGGGCTGGGTGCTAGGTTGGACTGGATGATCTTGGAGGTCTCTTCCAACCTGGTTGATTCTGTGATTCTGTGATCTTAGAGGTCTTTTCCAACCTGGTTAATTCTGTGGTTCTGAGTCCTTCCTCAGGAGATTTACCAGAAACAGAAGGGGACAATTTTATTTTAGCTTAATCTTTGCTTGCCATTTTCAGAGAGGCCAGGGACTCCACTCTTTTGAGTGCAACAGCCACTGAGTGCTCTTGAGGCTGACCGCTGCTGATTGGTAGAAATCTGTCCCTGCAACTTGCAGTAATCCCTTGCAGTAAGGGGAGAAACCAGCTGAGCAAAGCTTGGGAGCTCATCCCAGGGAATGTCAACAGTTTCACAAAGCAGAGTCTCTTATTAAAATCAGTTTGCTCTGGTTTGAGCAGGTGTATAAACAGCTCAGCCTCTGGTTTCTCTGGAGAGTGCATTTATCAAGTCATTTCTTGTCAGAACAACAAAAGTGATGCTTAGTTTGCTGATAATAATACCGAATCCCACTGGCTTGCTCTCCCACTCCATATACAGGAAACAGCTTTTTTCCATACAGAACAACCTCTCCAAGTGCAAGAAAAAACATCAATAGCTTTTCTGTGCTGATAGATGATAATTGCTCTTTGTGGAAGATTGGCTCTCAGTTTTGAAAGATGTTTAGTTGTTGAGCTACAAGGGGGAAATGTGATGCTTCTGTCAATATTTCATCTGCTGTTCTTTTCTTTTTTCAAGTGCATGGCTCCTCATTATCGCTCGTCTCCAGCACCTCCTCGCTCTACTCTACGGTGAGTATTGATGCCTTAGGAAAAAAAAAAAAGGTCTGCTTGCCTCTGTTCTTGTTCTTTGTTCTCAAAAAAAATGGAATACTTTGGTGATTAGAAGGATTGGAATTGTACTGCCATAAAGCAGGAGCATTTACTTTCTACTTTGGCGTTGCTATTGCGCTATTTTAGAATGCACTCTTTTCAGCTTCTCGTAGGGCTGCCTCGGGAATCCCCAAAATTACCTGGCATGCATTTTGAAAGTTAAAAACAAGGTAGTGGTCTGTTGTGGAGGCAGGGAATTAATGTGGCCAAGTCAGGAATATAAATAAAAATATAATTATTTTATTTTCCTGAATCGTGCCCCCAAAACTATATACAGAAATTTAGTTTCAATTAGCAGATCAGTTTGATTGAAAGGATCTTACAAGGATACCATAGATAAATTTGACTATTTTGGAAGTCAGGAGATGGAAAAGGCTAAGTTACTAAACATAGCTCCTGGAGAAGAGGAGGCTCAGGAGTGACCTCATTGCTGTCTACAACTACCTGAAGGGAGGCTGCAGCCAGGTGGGGTTCTTCCCCAGGTGTCTCTTCTCCCAGAGAGGTGTCTCTCTTCACTTAGCCAGGTGTCTCTTCTCCCAGGCAACCAGCAATAGAACGAGGGGACACAGTCTCAGGTTGTGAAGTATAGGCTGGATGTTAGGAGGAAGTTCTTTCCAGGGAGAGTGGTTGGCATTGGAATGGGCTGCCCAGGGAGCTGGTGGAGTCATTGTCCCTGGGGGTGTTCAAGAGGAGACTGGATGAGGCACTTAGTGCCATGGTCTGGTTGACTGGCTAGGGCTGGGTGCTAGGTTGGACTGGATGATCTTGGAGGTCTCTTCCAACCTGGTTGATTCTATGATTCTATGATTCTATGATTCTGTGATTCTGTAGCATTCCCCACTATGAATCAGCCTTAGCCAAAAGGTTACTCACAGGTGAGCCAGGCTATCTGAGAGAAAGAGCACTCCAGATGCTTGTCCCCTCACTCTCTGTTTCAAAGGACATCCGAGGCTCGCTAAGGCCTATCAAGCTGCATAAAGGGGGTGCTTATGGTGGGAAGCTGCCCAAAGCAGGGACAGTCCTGTCCCTCAGGAGCTTGTCCTTCAGAGCACCAGGGGGCTCTTTCTGCAGGAACTATCCAGGCGGGGGAGAACTCTAAGGCAGGAACCCCAAGGTGGGAAGTACCCCAATATTTATAACCTTCCTAGACAAAGAGCTGAGTTAACACTTCCTAGGTGCAAAGACCACAGCCAATCACCAGCCTGATTCCAGTGCGGGCATCTGCACGGGGCACCCCTCGTGCTGGAAGGGCCCTTTGGTCCCCCCCTTCATGCCTGCAGGGCAGGGGCGGGAAACAGTTTTTTGTGCCTTTCGTCTCCCATTGAAACCACAGAGGGAGAGGAATTTTGGGGTATACAGGACTCCAGGACATTTCTCTCCTTAAAAGAAGGTCTGAGTCTCTACTTAAGAGGGAGTCCTTATGCTGCTGCAGTTGATAACTTTGAGTGATTTTGGCTATTTTCAGCTAGTTTTGTAATTGCACTATTTTCTGGTGTCACTCTTGGGGATCCATTTCTTGAAAAGCACAAGACCAACCTTCAATTATAACACTACAATGGCCATTAGACCACACCCTAAAGCACCATGTCCACGTGTCTTGAACACCTCCAGAGGAAGTGACTCTGCTACCTCCCTGGACAACCTATTATGAAGTGATACAAAATTCTGTAGAAGGCAAGAAAGGAATTGGTATGAGAAAATTACTAATGTACATCTTTAGGGATTATTTCTTACCAATCAGAATTTCTTCTGGTTGATCTCTCTCATCCAGTGGAAAAAAAAATGTTTTTTTTTTAGCAATTATTCAGAAGATGATGCACAAGTGGAGTACAGAACCATGACAGACTGGCAGTCAGGATCCCATCAGCTGAAAGCATAGAACAACATTTGCTGGATGATAATGTGCAGTGCCCCATTTCCTCCAGAAAGTGATGGCTTCACAGGGTTATGGCACATGCAACTCTTGTTCAGCTCTTAACTAGGTTCAAGGAGAGGTACAAGAGTTGTCTAAGCTTAAAATCACCAAGCAGAGGTTCCAAAGCAGCTGCCTTTCCATAAACATGGCAATCAAATATAGTTAGCAGATTTGTCAAAGACTGCCTTAGGCCTTGGTGGTAGTGCTTTTCTGCAGCCTGAGTGCTGAAGAGGTTCAGCCAAAGTATTAACTAAAGATCAAGACCTTTATCATTGCCAAAGGATAGCTGAAAATCTTGAAGTGATTCTCTGAATGTTGTTTCTTTGAAAATTATGAGATTCTGATGAGACATTTTGTGCTTTGCTGCCATTGCAGTGAGTAAGTCTGATGAGACACAAGCTCTGCATTCCCTAGCATTTTGTCTATGGATTGGCTTTCTCCCCGGTCTGTATGTGAGTTTTCAGAACTCACCTGACTAGACTGGAAATCTAGCTCGTAGAGGCATGGATGTAAGGAGACAAACCCTTGGTTCCACAGAAAAGTGTGCCATATGAGCAGACTTAGTAGACTGTAGGATTGAAATACTGAAGGTGAATATGTGTAGCTCTCCAAGGAGCTGAAAAAGATGTGTGGTGTTGTAAATCACAGGCTCACAGGCTCACAGGATGTCAGGGTTGGAAGGGACCCAAAGAGATCATTGAGTCCAATCCTCCTGTCAGAGCAGGAACATCCAATCTAGCTCAGGTCACACAGGAACACATCCAGACAGGCCTTGAAAGTCCCCAGAGAAGGAGACTCCACAACCTCTCTGGGCAGCCTGTTCCAGTATTTTGTGACCCTTGCGTTAAAGAAGCTCTCCCTTGTGTTGAGGTGGAACCTCCTGTGCTGCAACTTACATCCACTGCGCCTTGTCCTATCCCAGGGAGCAGTGAGCAGAGCCTGTCCTCCCGCTCCTGACTCCCATCCCTCAGATATTTGTAAACGTTGATTAAATCCCCTCTAAGTCTTCTCCAGACTAAGCAGCCCCAGGTCCCTCAGCCTCTCCTCATCAGGCGGTACTCCAGTCCACTCATCAACCTTCTAGCCCTCCTCTGGACCTTCTCCAGCAGATCCCTGGCTCTCTTATATTGGGAAGCCCAGAACTGAACACAGTATTCAAGATGAGGTCTCGCTAGGGCAGAGTAGAGGGGGAGGGGAACCTCCCTTCATCTGCTGGATACACTGTTCTCAGTACACCCCAGGAACCCATAGGCCTTCTTGGCCACAAGGGCACATTGCTGTCCCATGGATAACTTGTTGATGATTGAATGTCTCCAGCTTCAATCTTCTGCTCAGTAGGTGAGACACTGCAATTTGCATCTACTTGGTTAATTGCTGTATTTCTCACACTGGCTCTCAGCAATAGCTACATTTAGACTTCCCAGGCTTCATTAGCCACACTCCACAAAGCTCGAAGGAGTCACATAAGGACATGTCATTTGTATGTTAATATTGTAAGTCTTCAAAGGGAAAGAATAATCCTTACAAGGATGAGATGCATGCAGATGATGGAGAAGTAGATGGGGGAAAGCCTCTTTTCTTTTAAAGCCTTTCAAACCACTGGCTGGATATTGGGTGGCAATGGTGTCAGTATGAACTCTTAAGCAAAAGCTGCTCTGAGGTATTGGTTGTTCAGGTGTTTTTGAAGTCGATAGTATCCCCTGAGTCCTGTTCTTGGAGACACAGTCTCAAGTTGTGCTGGAAGAGGTCTGGGCTGGATGTTAGGAGGAAGTTCTTGCTGGAGAGAGTGATTGGCATTGGAATGGGCTGCCCGGGAAGGTGGTGGAGTTGCCATCTCTGGAGGTGTTCAAGAGGAGACTGCATGTGGCACTTAGTGCCATTGCCTAGTTGATTGGCAAGGGCTGGGTGCTAGGTTGGCTGGATGAGCTTGGAGGTCTCTTCCAACTTGGCTGATTCTATGATACTCCACAAAAATTGACTTGTGTGAGCCACCTCTGGACTCTGGGACATACAGTGCGGGAGCCATTTGGTAACAACTTGGAGCACTGCCTTCATCAGTGGAGGCTGGTGGTATAAGTACAAGGGATCACATCCATGCATGGCAGTTTAAGGAAAACATCATTAACCCTAAATATTTAGAGGCTTTTGCTTTACTTGTCATAGTAGAATTCATAAGGGCAGATGAGCTTTCTTGATCTCTTTGTGACTTTTCTTGCCTGACCCAGTAGAAGTGATGGTAATGAGACTGGAATTTCAATTTTCTTCTGCAGGCAGATATCCTTTTTGCAAGCATAGATGAGCAAACTACTTTGAGTATGTGTGTCGCGTTGGGGCTGGCAAATACAACATGCCCATGTAGGTCCATGAGGTATCACAGCAGTTTTCAGACAAGAGCAGTTCTTGATGTGGCACAGGAAATGTCATAGCATCACATTTTTTGTGACAACTGTTGACAGGTAAACAAGTATGGAAAAAGACATTTTCTAAGTCTTCTCCCCCTACCCCAGGTAAAGTAAGAAACCATTTCTGCAGTAAACCATTCAAATTCTAACAACACAAAGTTGTGCAGTGTGTGTTGCAGGCTTAAAAAGACAGCTGTATTGATTTGCAATAACATAGATACAGCTTGATGTCAGGAAATCTTCTGAGGACCTCTTACCCTGGACTTCCTTAGCCTTTCTAGTGTTATTTATAACTAATTCTTCTATGTTTTCCTCTTGCTGCTTACTTCTCTTCCAGGCAACGTTAAACTGCTTCTCTGAAATTGAGCCGCCTCGCTTCATGGGGTGGACTGTTTCCAGCACATTAATTGATTCATATTTCATGTGACAAAAGGGTTCCTCTCTCATAGAACACTATTCCTTTCCATTAGAAGCCCACCGAAGCAGGATTTCTCTGTCCACCAAACACCTCTTAAATTAGTCTGCTCTGGTGCTCAGAAATCTAACGATTTTCAAAGGTTTGTCTTGCAGTGATGAGTTTCTGTGCTGCAAAAGACTGAACCAAGAGCAACGTTACATGACACAACACATAGCAATGTGGAAAACAAAAGACTGAGCCAAGAGCAACTTTATATGACACAATACATAGCAATGTAAAGAATGCCTGACATCATTAACTATTGTTAGCAAGTCAAAGTTAGAATTTTAAGATGGCTTGGTAGCCTGTAAGATTTTGGTCAGTAGTCTTTGTGGAGTGCAGGTAACCTTCTCTCCTCACCTTCCCCCCATACCATGTTTTACTGCTGTGCTCTTCTCTTCCCTTAGCAGGAAGATGTTTGTTAGGAGTATCACTGGGTATACCGTAGTAGTACATATAGTATGTACTTACATTATAGTAGAATCATAGAATCATAGAATGGTTCAGGTTGGAAGGGACCTGAAGGATCATCCAGCTCCAACCCCCTGCCATAGGCAGGGATGCCTCCCACTAGAGCAGGTTGCCCAAGGCCTCATCCAGCCTGGCCTTAAACGCCTCCAGGGAGGAAGCATCCACAACCTCCCTGGGCAACCTGTGCCAGTGTCTCACCACCCTCACTGTAAAGAACTTCCTCCTAACATCCAGTCTAAATCTCCTCTCTTCCATCTTAAACCCATTCCCCCTCGTCCTGACATTACCAGACCTTGTCAATAGTCCCTCCCCAGCCTTCCTGTAGGCTCCCTTCAGATACTGCAAAGCCACTCTAAGGTCTCCTCGAAGCCTTCTCTTCTCCAGGCTGCAGAGCCCCAACTCTCTCAGCCTGTCCTCAATAGCAGAGCTGCTGCAGCCCTCTCAGCATTTTCATGGCTCTCCTCTGCACTGGCTCCAGCAGTTCCATGTCCTTCTTGTGCTGGGGGCTCCAAGCTGCACACAGTACTCCAGGTGGGGTAGTGCATACAGTAGTATTAGGGCTCCTGTAGCTGCAGGAGCCATAATAATCATTATGGTGCAATGGTTTGCTGGTAGCTGGCGAAGGCTAAGGTCCCCGCAGTAAGTTTTCCCCTGTCTCAGAGGTGTAGCTGCACTTTCTGTAGTGCTGCACTTTCTGCAGTTCTGTACCTTGTTCTGCCTTTACCCAATGTTTGATGCTGTCAGTATGCTGGCAAGCTCTCAGCTTTCAGCTGGAGCCTTGCCAACTGAGGAGAGGCTGAGGGAGCTGGGGTTCTTTAGCCTGGAGAAGAGGAGGCTCAGGGGTGATCTCATTGCTGTTTACAACTACCTGAAGGGAGGCTGTAGCCAGGTGGGGTTGGTGTCTTCTGCCAGGCAACCAGCAACAGAACAAGGAGACACAGCCTCAAGTTGTGCCAGGGGAGGTCTAGGCTGGATGTTAGGAGGAAGTTGTTGTCAGAGAGAGTGATTGGCATTGGAATGGGCTGCCCAGGGACGTGGTGGAGTCACCGTCCCTGGAGGTGTTCAGGAAAAGACTGGATGAGGCACTTAGTGCCATGGTCTGGTTGACTGGCTAGGGCTGGGTGCTAGTTTGGACTGGATGATCTTGGAGGTCTCTTCCAACCTGGTTGATTCTATTCTATTCTATTATTGTTTTCACTGTGTATCTTCCTTAAAAGTAACGGATCCAGGAAGCTGGTCACTTCACTTCAGCATAGCTGGCTTTTATTCTCTGCTACCACATTTACATTGCACACTGTTTCTCAGTCATTGCTTCTTTGCTTTCTTGCAGGCAGAAGAAAAAGCACATTCAGAGGTAAGAACTTTTCTTCATTTTTATAGTTATGCATCACATTATATTATTATAATGCTTGTTGCTTACCTGCTACGGCCAAACTGCTGAGCTGCTGGGAAAAGATACAGCCTGGGACATTGCACCACTCTTCAAAAAGCATTGGTAAAAAGGTGGTGCAGCTTCTAGTGCACTAGAAGGTGTTTTCTTAGCAAGGTGCTGAAGACTGAGGCTCTGAAAAGAATCGATGAGAATTGGGCTTCTGGCTGCAGAAGTTGTGACCCGTTTGATTGGAGACTTAGTACCACTCTATGCTCGGTCGAAGGGACTGTGCCATTCAAGGTAATGTGCTGCCTTGCAGGAGCAATCGCTTCCAGTGGTCACTTTGAACTTCTCTCCCTCACATTTTGCATTCTATTAAATTTCTGAAACTGACCACTTTGATGAATTTGAGAACAGTGCAGATTGATTTCAGATATAAACCAAAACTGACATGGAAAACAGCTTCTTTCTGCTCACAGTGTATGAGCATGAGTGACAAGCCCAGGTCAGCACTTGGGTAAAATTACAGCCTTTCTCCAAATGAACTCCTGGCTGTGTTAAAGGGACATCAAGGAGTAGCAGCAATAAAGTGCAGCACCAAGTGGTGCACTTCGACTTCACAGAGCTACATGCCTTAAAACTGTTGTGTTTATGCTGCTCCTATTTTCACTACTCTAATCAAAGTCAACCAAAAGGTATTTTGAGGAGTCTGAACCAATAAACATTGTCCTCCTTACTTGCTGCAATATATTTTCAGTGTAATTTCTACCTGTATTTTTTAAGCTCCTTTCTCTGAAAGTTAAAGCAAGAGCTGAACAAGCAGGCCATAGCTCAGTAGTGCAAATGGCAATTCCTCATAAAGGGCTGCATGGAGAGGTGAAATAACATTTCCTTCCTCTGTGTTTGTATGAGAGAATTTCTCACAGATCTGCTCTGTGATGGTCTTGCAGAAGATGCTGAACATCATGAGAACTACTTTTGCAGGAATGTGGTGGGAGTGTAGCTTAAGCAAGAAGATGAAATAATGTCTATGACAAACAAAAGAGAAAACTTGAGAAAAGTGGCAGTCCAGGATGGACAACAGCTGCATAATCTGTCCTTGCTCTGAGCTGGTGTAAATGACCAAGTAATGTTTGCATCATAGGTCTACAGGAACTTACCCATTCTGAAAACTTGTGCAGTAGTCCTTGTTTTCCTTTTCCTCCAACTGTCTTTACTACTGACTGTTATCTGCTCCCTTTCTTAGGCTACTTGTAGAAAATTTGATCTCCAGTAATAATTTCTTTTATATCTGAATATGAAAAGGATTTCAAAGTAATGCACCATACTCTGCTTCAGTTCAGTGCAAGGCCTGGAGGGCTACAAGGATGATGAGGGGACTGGAGTACTGCCTGATGAGGAGAGGCTGAGGGACCCAGGGCTGCTTAGTCTGGAGAACACTGAGAGGGGATTTAATCAATGTTTACAAATATCTGAGGGATGGAGGTCAGGAGGGGGGTGGGACAGGCCCTGCTCACTTGCTCCCAAGTCCCTCCCCAGCTTTTTATTAAGCCCCCTTCAGATACTGGAAGGCCACAATGAGGTCACCTGAGAGCCTCCTCTTCTCCAGACTGAACAGCCCCAACTCTTTCAGTCCTCTGAGCATCCTCATGGCCCTTCTCTGGACACACTCCAGCATCTCCACATCCTTCTTGTAATAGAGGCTCCAGAACTGGATGCAGTACTCCAGGTGGAGTCTCACCAGAGAGGAGTAGGGGGGGAGAATCACCTCCCTGGCCCTGCTGGCCACACTTCTGATGCAGCCCAGGATCTGGTTTGCTTTTCTGGGCTGCAAGTGCACACTGCTGGTTCATGTTGAACTTCTCGTCCACCAGCACCTCCAAGTCCCTCTCCTCAGGGCTGCACTCCAGCCACTCATTGCCCAGCCTGGATTTGTGCTTGGCATTGCCTCAACCCAGACACAGGACCTTGCACTTGGTCTTGTTGATTCTACAGTTCTATGATTGCACATATGAAATGGTGAAGCCAAATGGTGAAGCCAAATGGTGAAGCCATTTGCTCCTTCCACTTGGATCCTAGCTCATATATTGGTTAAGTGCAAGAAGAGAGCTGGAGCAGCACCCAGCACCAGCTTTGAATAATTTGTATTTCTGAATACTTCTGAGAGTAAAATGTGCAACAAAATCATTGTAAACCTATTAGTGATCCCTTAATTAAACAAAGAAACCAACAAACCCAGTCACAACAGGAAGCTGTTGAAATGCTCAGATCAACTGTGTTTTCTTCCAGCAAATTCAGAAGCTGCGGAGAGAGCTAGTTGCATCACAAGAGAAAGTTGCTACCCTTACATCTCAGCTTTCAGCAAATGTAAGTATTTTTCCTTGTGTTTGTAAAGAGATTGAAATAATATATTATCAGATTGGTTAATAACTCTTACTTAACACATGGTCTGAGACTTTTACTGTTTATTGCTTTTGGTGGTTTTCATATTAATTGCTTCATAGCCTCAGCTTTAAGCCAAAGAAACCTTGTAATCAAACACAGTAGGGATGGAAAGGAGACCTTCCATTTTGAATGTGACAACAGTCCTATCCAGTTGTACCATTTCCCCAAAGTCAGTTACAAAGAAGTCCAAAAGTAAGGAGACCCAACCAAAGAAAGGGTATGTATTGCATATCCCAATCGAATTCATTGCTGTTTAATTTCACAAAGATAAACCCTACAAAATGCAGAGAGAGGTGCAGGGAAGCACTGTATGTAATTGTGTATAGAGTTCATGGGAAGCACTGTATATAATTGTGTGTGGTATAGTTGCTGGTACACAGCTATTGGAAACAGCTGTGTCACAGAGAGCTTCCTAATGTTGCTTCCAATCGTTCCACACCAGTAATAGGAGTCATTGGATATGTTATCAGCAAATTATGTCGGAGAGGAAATTTGAGCTGCAAACCTGTCTGGTTACTGAGGATTCAGGTGAATGTTGTGCTTCTAGGCTTCACCTTCCCCTCTCCCCACAATGAATTGACCCAGACTAGACTCAGCTGGCTGGAAGTTAAGGAATGAAGCTTTATATCAAGCTTAGGACAATATACGAGCAGCTATTTACAGTCTATTACAACTGTTTACGACTATACACAGTTATAAACAAGTTAAAAGTAATACAGGAACACACCACACCCTCCCAGCAGTCAATGCTCAGGAGGGGTTCCCAACCACCCTACCGCCTTGTTTCCACCCCCTTCTCTTTTCCCAGAGTCTTCCTTACGTGCAAGGTGAGTTGGGAGAATTGGCAAGGGGCGTTAGAAGCAAAATGATCAGTTGGGTTATGTGCAGGGTCAGGCAGAAGCAGTTAATATGGCAAAAGCAAGGGAGAGACTCCCTTATCTAGGTTTGTGTTCTGTTTTTTATACATCTCAGCAAACCTATGAGTGAAATAGATATCATATAGTTTTCTTTTCACAGCCAATAATCTAATTTCTCTCATTAAAATATTCCAAGTAGCCTCAAACCAGTACAGTGAGGTACCGGATAGTTACTGGACGATCTGCTGCACAATGATTTTGAAGTGAAATTCAGGATGTAAGTATAGTTACCATTCCCAAGGAAAGCTGCGGCATGGTTGCAGGACAGTATTATTTTTCACAGCCTCACAGTATCACCAAGGTTGGAAGAGACCTCACAGATCATCAAGTCCAACCTGTTACCACAGAGCTCAAGGCTAGACCATGGCACCAAGTGCCACGTCCAATCCTGCCTTGAACAGCTCCAGGGACGGCGACTCCACCACCTCCCTGGGCAGCCCATTCCAGTAGCCAGTGACTCTCTCAGGGAAGAACTTTCTCCTCACCTCAAGCCTAAATTTCCCCTGGGACAGCTTGAGGCTGTGGCTGCCTGAGAGAAGAGAGCAACCTCCTCCTGGCTACAACCACCCCTCAGGTAGCTGTAGACAGCAATAAGGTCACCCCTGAGCCTCCTCTTCTCCAGGCTAAACAATCCCAGCTCCCTCAGCCTCTCCTCGTAGGGCTGTGCTTGAGGCCTCTCACCAGCCTCGTTGCCCTTCTCTGGACACGTTCAAGCATCTCAATGTCCTTCTTAAATTCATTTTAAGAAAGCAATTTCTTGATATCTTGGGCAGCTTACAGAGTGCCTTGCTTCAAAATGTAGATGTGCTGACTGTTTATTTATCTATATACTCTGCTATTCTTCTGACAAAACTATTTCACTTGGTGAAGTAAGACTGTGTTCATGTTGTGAGGACATGATCTCTAGCTAGCTATAAGGGAATCAGCAGCTTCCATACAAGCACTGCCACATGTGAAAATGAGAGAGAGCTACTGTTAGCACTGCCTGCTCTGTTGATGGGGCTGTAGAGCACCTGTGGGTATTTGTAGCTCTCTGGAGATGGGAGTTGCCAGTCTTTTTCTGAGAACGAAGCAGTGAAGCAAACAATGCTGGAGTCCTGCAGTGCTTGTAAGTTCAAGAACTAGATTCTGAGTTGGGTTACTCAGTCAAAACTTTATAGGCAGCTTGCCTATCCTGGATTCGGGGCTCCTTTGCATATATTTCAGACATTGATCTTTGCCATATTGGACATTTCTTCACTCACCCATCCTGACAGGAACAAATGAAAGCCAGCACTGAGAGGTTAGAATAGCTAACATTCCTTGGGGGATGTTTACTAACAAGACCATTGCTAAGGTCAAAGTAGACTGCATCCACTGGTTTCTCTGAATCTACCCTTTCAGTTATGGCATCATAAAATCATCTCAGGTTAGTCAAGCATGACTGCCCCTTGCTAAATCCATGCTGACTACTTTTGATAACCTTCTTCTCTTCCAAGTGCCTTGAGATGCTCTCCAACAGGAGCTGCTCCATCATTTTTCCAGGGATGGAGGTGAGACTGCCTGGTCTATAGTTTCCTGGAACCTCTTTCTTGCCCTTTTTGAAGACTCGAGTGCCATTGGCTCTCCTCCAGCCCTCAGGCACCTCTCCTGTCTGCCATGATTTGGCAAAGACGACAGAGAGTAGCAGAGCGATAACCTCAGGCAGTTCTCTCAGTACCCTTGGGTGCATCTCTTCAGGGCCCATGGACTTGTGAATGTTTAATTTGTGTAGTTGATCCCTAACCCAGTCTGCACTGACCAGTGGGGAGCATTCCCTCCTCCAGGTTTCCTCTCCTTCACCAAGGGTCTGGAGTACCTAGGGGAGTTCAGACTTAGGTTTAAAGACTGGAGCAAAGAAGGCATCCAGCAACTCTGCCTTCTCTGCATCCTCAGTTCTCAAGGCTGCCTCCTTACTCAGCCCTGCCCCCACACCTTCCCTGTGCTTCCTTTTTCTACTGATGTATTTGAAGAAGCCTTTCTTGTTCTGTTTTACTTCCTTTGCCAGCTTCAGTTCCAAGAGGGCTTTGTCCTTCCTTGTTGCTTTCCTACAAGCCCTGACTATAGTTCTCCCAAGTGACCAATCCTTTCTTCCATGAATTGTAAGATTCCTTCTTCCCTGAGATTTCCTTCAGGAGCTCCTTATTCAAACATTCAGGTCTCCTAGCATGTCTACCTGATTTTTTATTCAGGGGAACACACCTGGCTTGGGCTGGGAGGAAGTGGTCTTTAAAAATTAGCCAACTTTCATGGGCTCCTTTACCCTCCAGTGCCTTAGCCCATGGGATTTCTGCAAGCATGTCCCTGAAGAGCACAAAGTTAGCTCTGCAGAAGTCCAGGGTTACAATTCACCTTGTTGCTCTGATTCTACCCTTTAGAATACTAAACTCCACCATGTCACGATCACGATAAATGTGTGTGTGTGTGCATGTGTGCCATACGTTACGTAATGGTCATGATATATGATATAGTCACGATCATGATAGGTTGGACTGGATGATATTGGAGGTCTCTTCCAACCTAGTTGATTCTATTCTATTCTACCCTTTAGAATACTAACTCCACCATGTCACGATCATGATATATGTGTATGTGTGTGTGTGTGTGCATGTGTGCCATACATTATATAATGGTCATTTTAATCACACTCTTTTTGACTGTGTCACCTGCTAACCCAGCTCCATGGAGACACTCTTTAAACCCTAAACCTATAAGCAACCCTAAGACTGATCCCTTTATCACATGGGCTTTTTAAAGGGTACCAGAGAAATCTTTCCTTTTTCCAAATCCCCAGCACATGGAAATTCCCTCAAAATTAAACTCATGGGGAGCATGAAATTTAGAGGCTTCAAATTCTCCAGGCACAAGTTAGGGATTTAGACACCTTCAAAATCACTACAATCTCAAAAGAAAAATGGAGGTTACAATATGCTATAAGTAACTATTTTTTACAATACTTTCCTGAGATGCACACTTTACAAAGCCAAAGGCTGTTGAAAAGTACTTTACCATAAGCCTGATTCTTCTCTCAGGCAGCCAGCACCAGAACAAGAGGACACAGCCTCAAGCTGTGCCAGGGGAAATTTAGGCTTGAGGTGAGGAGAAAGTTCTTCCCTGAGAGAGTCATTGGCTACTGGAATGGGCTGCCCAGGGAGGTGGTGGAGTCGCCGTCCCTGGAGCTGTTCAAGGCAGGATTGGACGTGGCACTTGGTGCCATGGTCTAGCCTTGAGCTCTGTGGTAATGGCTTGGACTTGATGATCTATGAGGTCTCTTCCAACCTTGGTGATACTGTGATACTGTGACTTGATGATCTTCTTGGGTCCCTTCCAACCCCTGATATCCTGTGATCCTGTGTAATTAAACAAATGATTGCTCTTTTCAAGCCCTCAGTCCCCATTGTTATTCTTGTGGCACAGCAGAACCATAGGCCATCAGCCAAGCTGTAGATTCTTTTATGTGTCAGGGAACACTGAGCTCCATTAGTTGCCAGTTTAAACATATCTACTTTAGAGACATTTGACTATAATTTTGTAGTACTATTTTGTCTCTGATTGTGTTCTGGGTCACTGGTCATCATCTTTCAAATTAAACCACTCTACATTAGTCTGGATATTTTTAATATGTAGCTAATCATTTAAATGAAATACTTTGCCGGAGGAACAGAGCTGTGAAAATGAGCAGAGGCTGTAGTTTCCAAACTAGAATAAATTTATATTGATTGACAGGTTTCAGAAGTGCATTTGGGGTATATTAGAAAGGCTGTGGCTAATAGGTCGAGGGAGGTTCTCCTGTCCCTCTACTCTGCCCTGGTGAGGCCTTATCTGGAGTACTGTGTCCAGTTCTGGCCTCCCCAGCTCAAGAAGGACAGAGAGGTGCTTAAGAGAGTCCAGCACAGAGCCACAATGATTAAGGAAGTTAAATATCTCCCTTATGAGGAGAGCCTGAGGGAGCTGAGGCTTGTTAGCTTGAAGAGGAGGAGATTAAGGGGTGGCCTCATTCATCTTTATAAAGATGTAAGGGGTGAGTGCAGAAGGCTGAAGCCATGCTCTGCTGGGTGATGCCTGATAACAGGACCAGGGGCAGTGGGTGGAAGTTGAGGCATAGGAGGTTCCATGTGAACCTGAAGAAGATTTTTTTCCCTGTGAGGGTTACAGAGCACTGGAACAGGCTGCCCAGGGAGGCTGTGGAATCTCCCTCTCTGGAGATAATCAAGAACCACCTGGATGCATTCCAGTGTGACCTGCTCTGGGTGATCCTGCTCTGGCAGGGGGCTGGACCAGATGAGCTTTTGCAGTCCCTTCAAGCCCCTGACATTCTATGATTCTATTTCACACATATTCCAGGTCCATTTTCTTTAAATTTATAACTTTGAGGATAAAGCCTAAGCTATAAATTTAAAACCAGGATTAAATACAGTTACTAATTAATCCTTAAGAAATTGCATATTCATTTAGTCCTGTGTTTATGAAAACTTAGTCCCCACGGTATGTATCTTTTACTACAGAAGTTGTCTAAGGCAGCCCTGCAAATGCAGGAAACAGGTGGTTGACCACTAGAACTATAAATAATTAAATGTTTTATTTACTGATAATATAATTTACAGTGACTCAATCTTTGCTAGCAATCCAAATGATGTACAAAACACAAAAGCCACTGGAAGTGGTAGACTACTAATATATAATTGCTGTATCTTATTCTGATCATATCTCAGACTCAGTACAGTCACATACATTTGAACAGTTTCAGCTGTGCTTGTGCAGGTGTGCAAATCACAGAATCACAGAATTGATCAGCTTGGAAAAGACCTTCAAGGTCAAGCCCAACCTATTGCCAAACATTATCTAATCAACTAGACGATGGCACTAAATGCCACATGTAGTGTCTTCCTAAACACCCCCAGGGACAGTGACTCCACCAAGAAAACTGTGAAAAGCAAAAATTATATCATCTGTTAATATCCTAGAACTTCAACTTTGTAAAGCCAAGGCTGCTCCATGAACCTTTTAGAATAGAATAGAATCAGCCAGGTTGGAAGAGACCTCCAAGATCATCCAGTCCAACCTAGCACCCAGCCCTAGCCAGTCAACCAGACCATGGCACTAAGTGCCTCATCCAGTCTTTTCCTGAACACCTCCAGGGATGGTGACTCCACCACCTCTGTGGGCAGCCCATTCCAATGCCAATCACTCTCTCTGGGAAGAACTTCTTCCTAACATCCAGCCTAAACATCCTGCCTAGGTGCAGCTTGAGACTGTGTCCCCTTGATCTGTCACTGGGTGCCTGGGAAAAGAGACCAACCCCACCTGGCTACAGCCTCCCTTCAGGCAGCTGCAGACAGCAATGAGCTCTGCCCTGAGCCTCCTCTTCTCCAGGCTACACAACCCCAGCTCCCTCAGCCTCTCCTCACAGGTCTGTGCTCCAACCCCTGCACCAGCCTTGGTGCCCTTCTCTAGACACATTCGAGCACCTCAACATCTTTCTTAAGTCGAGGGGCCCAGAACAGAATACTCAAGGTGTAGCCAAACCAGTGCTGAGTACAGGAGCAGAATCTTCTGTAGAGCTGGCGAAGCGTTGATGTATTGTTAGTATAAATATGGCTTGCTTAGGTTACAGCATTGGTAGAAAATAAAGCGAAGCTCTAATGTTTGAAAATGTGATTTACTTATTGAAAAGTGGAACTTCCAGTTTACAAGACTGTGCTAGTTTAAAGCTAGCTAGAATGTTTTGGTGAGAAGAATTAGATTACAGGCTGTGAATAGGAAACAATGGTGATGTCTACTGCACTCATAGGCTTGCTGAGATGTATAAGAACAAGAACATAAACATAGATAACAGAGTCACTCTCTGAGCTTTGTGGGCTGCACCTCTCTCTCTAACCTGCTGTCTGTATGACTAACCCATCTGCTTCCTAACTCCCCTGGCTGACCCTCCAATCTACCTTGGGCATAAGGCAAAGATCTAGGGTAAGGTAGAGGGGTGGGAGGGAGGTGGAAGGATGGTTGAGAGCCCCTCCTAGGGACTCAGGTTTCTGGGAGGGCTGTTGTGTTTCTGTATTACCTTTTAACTTGTATATTTCTGTCTATAGCTGTAGATATTGCAAGTACCTGCTTGTATCTTGTGCTAAGCTGTAAATATAAGCTTCATTCAATTTCCAGAGCCACTGAGTCTAGTCTGGGTGATTTTCCAAAGTGTGGGGGGTCGGGGAACACCCAAACCATCACAAAGACTGTCTTTTATATATGCATTCTGACAGATGTTTAAGTGCTATATTTTTGTTACTTTTATATGCACAGCACACACCTGCACATTCCTCTGAAGTGTTTTCTTTGTGAGGCTAAAACTTACCTTTGAAGATGAAGTAATTTAATTGAACAAGAATAAACTTTCCAACAATTAGTCAGGAACCTACCTGTCCTACACTGGAGTACTGTCAAGTATTTGAGCTCCCATTTTGGAGTGTTCAGCAATTGAAAATAATGGCTGCTGGACTGGAGCAGAGATTTCTTTTGGCCAATATAGCAGCAAACCGATATGGAATATTAAATCCATAGTTCATTTCCAGGCAAAGATACCTGAGCTAATCTCCACGGGAGCTAATGTGGCCTGAGGGACGCTGAGCTCACTTGCCTGCTTCTGCTTTGCTTCTCCAAGATGTCTCAGTTTGCATTTAAAACCAATAGAAGTGCTAGGGAAAATGAATGCGGAGGTGGGGGAAAGAATTGTCAGTCCCTGACAGATGTGGGAAAAGTGTCCCATTGTCACAACAAAGCTTCTCTTCTGTTTCTTTCACAGGCTCATCTTGTAGCAGCTTTTGAGAAAAGCCTGGGAAATATGACAGGCCGATTGCAAAGTCTGACCATGACAGCTGAGCAAAAGGTGCGTTCGCTGAGCCAGGGGTGTGCAAGGTGATAGCAGATGTGTCCTCCTGTGAGGAGAGACAGGGAGTTCAGTCTGGAGAGGAGAAGGCTCTGAGGTGACCTTATGGTGGCCTTTCGGTATCTTAAGAGGGCTACAAGAAAGCTGGGGAGGGACTTTCTAGGGTGTCAGGCAGTGACAGGACTGGGGGGGAATGGAACAAAGCTAGAAATGGGTGGATTCATGCTGGATGTTAGGAAGAAGTTCTTCAGCATGAGGGTGGTGAGACCCTGGAACGAGTTGCCCAGGGAGGTGGTTGAGGCCCCATGCCTGGAGGTGTTTGAGGCCAGGCTGGATGAGACTCTGGCCAGCCTGATCTAGTGTGAGGTGTCCCTGCCCATGGCAGGGGGGGTTGGATGATCACTGTGGTCCTTTGCAACCCTGGCTGACTCTATGATTGTATCATCACAAAGTCAGGTTGAGATTCATCCATTAAACAGTAACCTTACATAGCAGAAGATGTGATTCAAATGATTTGGTTGCCTTTCACAATAGTTATGTTTGATTTATCTAAACTTTATGCTCTCAATTGAGAGCCCTTTTAGATCAGCCTTTATTGAGGATGTTTTGCTCTCCCTAAAAATGGCGTGATTTCTGTATATAGAATAAATGCAACAGAGTATTTTTGAGAGACAATATACATTCTACGTAGTTATTCACAGAATCACAGAGTCACAGAGTTAGCTTGGAGAACACCTTCATGATCATCATCTAACACCTTCTAATTAACTATGGCACTAAGTGGCTCATTGAGCCTCTTTTTAAACACCTCCAGAGATGGCGACTCCACCACCTCCCCAGGCAGCCCATTCCAATGCAAATCGCCCTTTCCATGAAGAATTTCTTCCTAACATCCAGCCTAAACCTGCCTGAGTGCAGCTTGAGACTGTGTCCTCTTGTTCTTTCACTGATTGCCTGGCAGGGGAGACCAACCCCAACTGGGTACAGCCTCAGGTAGTTGTAGACAGCAATGAGGTCTCCCCTGAGCCTTCTCTTCTCCAAGCTCCCCATCTCCCTTAGCCTCTCCTCACAGGACTGTGCTCCAGGCCCCTTACCACCATCCCAGAACTGGACATAGCACTCAAGGTGTGGCCTAACTAGTGCTGAGTACAGGATCAGAAAGGCTGCTCTGGTCCTGCTGGCCACACAGTTCCTGGTCCAGGCCAGGATGCCATTGGCTCTCTTGGCCACCTGGCACACTGCTGGCTCATGTGCAGTTACTGTCGACCAGCACCCTCAGGTCCCTTTCTGCCTGGCTGCTCTCAGCCACTCTGTCCCCAGCCTGTAGCGCTGCTTGGGGTTATTGTGGCCAAAGTGCCAAACCTTGCACTTGGACTTGTTAAATCTCATGCCCTTGGATTCTGCCCATCTCTCCTGCCTGTACAGGTCCCTCTGCAGAGCCCTCCTGCCCTCTGACAGGTCCACACATGTTCCCAACTTGGTATCGTCTGCAAACATATTACCTTTGTGTCCCCCCAAACAGTCTCATGATCCTCAGTTTGCCCATTCTTACCTTGCCATTATTTTTGGCTTAGGCAAACGTTGCGCTTGTGCTCCTTTTTTGTTTTGAGCTCTCTTTTCTTTGCTCTTCATCCAGGAATCTGAGCTTATAGAGCTAAGGGAAACCATTGAAATGCTGAAAGCCCAGAATTCTGCTGCACAAGCTGCTATTCAAGGAGCCTTGAACGGTCCCGATCATACTCACAAAGGTATGGGTTTGGCACTATTGAAACAAATGCAGAATTCCTCCTCAGTGTTAAGGAGAGGTTTCAATCTGGGTGAGGAGTGAGTTGTAATGAGGCCAATGTAAAAATTATTAAGTAGTTTATTAATTATACAAAGAAAACTTCCCCAAACCTATTTACAGTTAACACAGACAGCTGCTATGATGCAGTTGGTAAAACTGTTTTGCAGCATGTATCTGTACAGGCAGATTAAATGAGTTAGGAGAGGTTTTTAGAAGATGTTTCTAACTGGAGAGCCTTGCAGCACAAACTGCCACTGGAAGGCTAAGCATAAACTGACACAAAGTTGAGTAAAGAGAATTAGGTTACTCACTGGTTAAGAGTCTCAACATTTGCACTCCAGAAGCATAAACAGGAAAATGTACAGTGAAAGCCAGGTGGTGGACTCCACGTGGTGATGGTGCGGCAGGGCTCTGCTGCTGGTTCAGTCCAGATTGAGCAGGTCATCTGAGAAGGCCCACGGACATGAGACAAGCCTCTGTGGTTCTCAGGAAGTCATCAGGTGGTCAGCAGCCACCTGGGCAAAGCAGGGTCCAGGCTTGCAGGCTGGAGCAGTCTGATGGAGTGCTGTGTATAGCAAGGAGTCAGCCTTAGGGCTGGAGCGGCAGGCCGGCAGGTCCCAGTGTTGCTACTCGTTGCTAGGCCTAGGCCTTTGCTAGGTCCTTACCTGCCGCGAAGTTTTGCTTGCGAGGGATCGGTCTGGCAATACCGACAGGGTTCAGGCCCCAGGGAGGAGGGGAGCAAGAAACGACACTCAATATGAGTTGATAGAATAGACTCCAAAGTTTATTTGCAGCACAGCACAATTTATACCCCCCCTGGCAGGCAACTGCCAGCCTGGTTCTGTCGGATTGGCTTAGAGTTATGTGCAAGGTACAGATAGGTCACTCTGTATCGAAACAATCCCTGGTGCCCACCCCTGTGGGATGGCAAGCTCAGCCCCCTGCAGCTGTGTGTGGGTGCCCATTATTTACAGCTTGGTTTCCTGAGCCCAAGACAGCCCAAGGACAGTTACCAGCATGAGCTCTGATGTTTACCAGTTCATGCCCACTAGGGAGAAAATTTTCCCACACTTACCTATATTCATGCTCGGCTGAGCTCAAGCCAGTAGCTGTATCCCGGCCTAGGGGCAAGCCGGTTTCAGTCCCTCAGCTCGATCAGTCAGGGTCAGGCTGTCAGTCATAGGCAAGTCCCCAATTAGGTGCGGTGCAAAGTGTGGTGGCACACAGAGGCAGTAAGGCAAACGGGTAGCAAACAAAACAAAGGCAGCAGCAGCAAACAAGCAGTTTGCAGGGTTTGAGCATTTTGGCGAGAGTCTTTGACCAACAGCAACAGACAAAACCATCCCTGGAACCAATCCTGAGTTACTTCTCCAACAAAGGAAGATGCACAGGCCTGGGATCCTGACCTGTGTTTGTCACAAGCAAAGCAAGCTGCAAAACAAGGCCAAAGGTGAGGTCTGTGATAGACTAAGAGGCGCCAAAGCTTTTGTCTGCTTTCCCCCTTCTTCTACCCGGGAAGAAGAACTGGGAAGGGGTGGCCAAGGTGGGTATTCAGGCAGGTGTTTAGGGCATGTGATCGATATGTGTTCTGGGCATGATTTGGACCTTTCACCACACTCAGAAAGAATTCTAACCCAATATTTTTTCTTGTTTTGAGAACTCTGTAGAAAGGGCAAGCACATTCTACACTTTTGGTGTTCCCAGCTCTGGAAACCCATCATAAGCTTCCTTTTTGTCAGGTTTCCTGGAGCCTTGTTGTCTTAGAACTGATTTCCAGGTGTCAAGAGTTAGCTCTGTTATGCATCTATGTGCTGACATACACCCAAGAGAGACACCAGTGAAGTCTTATCATGAGACCTGGAATTCCAGTGTAAAGTATGGCTCAGAAAACTGGTGTAGTCTTTGTTCTTAGATGAACCAACAATGGCTCAGCTCTTTCACAAGGTGCTAAATCAACACTGGAAGATAGGCATTTTAAATTCCAGATTCCAAATTCATCTGCCATTGCAGTTAAGCAGATGTCACATGATAAATATGTACTTCAAATGTGCCTCTTGATAAGCAACAGCAATGGAATTACTTGGGGGAGGGAAAAAAGTTAAAACCCTCCCAGCATTCATTTTTGATAGTGTCATTGATCTTTCATTAAAGAGGTAATTATTTAGGTGTTTGCCTTAGGGTCATTTTGTTGAATGACTTGAGTACAGCAAAGCTAATTTCTAGGAAGTAAAAAATAATCTGTAATTTCCCTTGGTATTAGTGGGCAAGTTCTGTAAGAAATGTTTCCAGGGATTAAAATATAGTTACCCAAGACTTCGAAGAGACTGAATCTCCAAAGCCTCACCAACCTGTTCTAATATTCTCTACTTCCTGATTGTTTTGTTTTATATATTTATGTGGTGATTTGGGTGTTCCCTGCCCCCCCACACTTTAGAAATCACCCAGACTAGACTCAGCCGGCTCTGGAAATATGAATGAAGCTTATATTTACAGCTAGCACAATTTACAAGCAGATATTTACAGTATATACAGTTATAGACAGAAATAGACAAGGTAAAAGGTGATACAGAAACACAACAGTCCTCCCAGAAACCTGAGTCCCCAGGAGGGGCTCTCAACCACCCCTTCACCTTCCCCCTACTCCTCTCAACCTTACCCCAGTCCTAAGGAAGAATGGAGGTTCAGCCAGGGGGTTAGGAAGCAAAGTGGATTAGTCCAAAATGGAGGATGGGGTTAGAGAGTAAGATGCAGCTCGGCCAGTTCCCCAGCAGCAGCCCAAGTGAGACTCCCAAGTGAAGTGATTATGTTTTGCTTTTCACTCTTACACATCTCAGCAAGCCTATGAGCAAAGTAGACATCACCACTGTTTTCCTTTCACAGCCTGTAATCAAGTTCTTCTCACCAAAACATTCTAGCTTCAAACGAGCACAATTTACTAAATGAGCTCATGCCTGCTTACTTCCATTGTGACATACGAGAAGGTAGCATCTTAACCCTGATTAGGCCTCCTACACTTCAAGCAGTGCTTATAATCCTCAGAAGAAGAGCTGCAGTCCATGTTCCTATAACGCAGACTCACAGAAACATTCCAATTAGAAAATCCCCTCAGGATCACCAAGTCCAACTACTCTACAAGGTTCCCCCTAAACCATATCCCCAAGCATTCCATCCAAACACCTTTTAAACACATCCAAGGTTGATGACTCCACCACCTCTCTGGGTAGCTCATTCCAGTGACCACTCTTGCTGTGAAGTTTTTTTTCCCCTAATATCTAGTCTAAAGCTACCCACAGAAACAGCTTATCCACGAGGATATACCTGCAGAGTTTGCTGCACCCTGTCCTTGTCTTCATACCAATAAGACCCCAGTTTGGAGCTCCTAAGCGTTAGCCTAATTTTATGCATTCCCATTGACCCCCCCTGTAGTTTCTCACAGGCTGTAACAGCTTGAATGCAGCCATTGTGAGTGTTGATGCCATTTATGTTCATTTAGGCTCCCTCTGAAGATCTGCAAGACTGATTATGATGTTCACAGGCAGATGGGTTTCACAGTTCTTTCTTTTCTTTAGATTTGCGTATAAGGCGGCAGCATTCCTCAGAAAGTGTTTCCAGCATCAACAGTGCTACAAGCCACTCAAGCATTGGCAGTGGTAATGATGCTGACTCCAAGAAGAAGAAAAAGAAAAACTGGGTAAGTGCTCAGCAGGTTTTAGACCTATCTTTTAGCTGTTATGTCATTTCTTAGTGCCTGAGCATCGTAATGGTTCATTTAATCAACAGTGCTCTTGTGGGGCCAGATGGATATGAAGCAGTTCATGTGTATCCATGCTGTGACACTATCAGCAAACTACAAATTGTTGAATATCAGTGGGGAATTATTTCATAAATCAGAATAATTTTAAAAAAAAAAATCACCACCAAAACAAACAAAACATCACCAGCAGCAACAATCTGAAAAAACCCCAACAGAAAACAGACAAACAAAACTCCTTAAAATTTAGCTGTTGGGAAAAAAACTACCTCCGGGCTTACTCTGCTACCTTGTCTGATATTTCTGCAGTCAAGAGTTTGATTCAAAGGCTTGACTGAAGAGTTGAAATCTGTTCTTATGTAGATGTGGTATGGTGTTTAAAGACATTAAGATACTTTGGGGAGGGACTTTTCAGGATATCAGGGACTGACAGGACTAGGGGGAATGGAGTGAAACTGGAGATGGGTAGGTTCAGGCTGGAGGTGAGGAGGAAGTTGTTGAGCATGGGAGTGGTGAGAGGCTGGAATGGGTTGCCCAGGGAGGTGTTTGAGGCCCCATCCCTGGAGGTGTTTAAGGCCAGGCTGGATGAGGCTGTGGGCAGCCTGATCCAGAGTAGGGTGTCCCTGCCCATGGTAAAGGGGCTGGAACTGTCTGATCCTTGTGGTCCCTTCCAACCCTGACTGTTTCTGTGATTCTATGGTTTCTATGATTCTCAAACAGAACACGCAGATGCCACATAGAGCTAAGGGTTTCATCAAATGCTTGCAGTAAATTATCAGAAAATGTGCTGTTGTTGTTTTAAAAATCCTATCTGCATAAACATTTGTTTTAAAATACTGATCATCCTTCATTCCCTTGATTTGTAATTCAACACTCTTTCATGTTTCTGCAAGGTGAACTCTAGAGGAAGTGAGGTGAATATAAACCATGAAAAATTTGGCATGCATCTATAAAAAACCCTATCTTGGCATGATTGCTGTTTATTTTGGCAGTAGGCTTTTATACCTTCTAAAACCAGATTATCCTGTATGTCTTCTCAGTTTGTCTCTATTCACTTCAATCTCAAAGTTTAGACTCCAGAAAGGGGGAGTGTAGCCAAAATCCATTTCTTTCTCATTAGATATCACGAGCTGGAAAGGACTTTAATATTTCTCCCCTGATCAGTGGTCACACTCCCCACTCTCCAATTATACTATGAAAATAACATATTCAAATACCTTGTTTTTTTAACAGACAAACCAGCTTGTCATTGAGTTCTGTACAACTTCAATTAGAACAACTTCCTAAAAATAATTTTTAATAAAACCTAACCAGATTCTTCCTAAGATGAATCACTTCTGTGTTTAGACAAAGGTACAAACCAATGGGCTAGGTAAAATTCACTGTTGTCATCTCGGCTCCTGAAATAAATGGCTCTTTGGCTATTCTGTCCCTTTTCAATGCTGGATAAGAGCTTCTAGAGGGAAAAGGCAATGCTTGTACACTCAGAGATCTTACTGCTCTAAAGGAAACTGCAGCAGAGTATATGCCTTTCAGCTAACATTCTTCTCAGCAGTACACCACAGTAAGCCTCGTGTCCCAGCTTAAATCCTCTCGCTTGTGATCTGAACCGTAGCATTGGCACAGTTTGACCGTTCAGTTTTTATCGGGGAAAGTAAAGTCGCAAACGTAGGAAATTGGACTTCTCTCTCCATTTCAGCATTTAGTAGCAGCAGGTTCTGCCTGTACTTAGATGCAAAGTGGTTATTTAAAGCCAGCCCTCGAAGGGAATGCCATGGGAATGGGATTCCATGGGGGCTTAATGGTTTTAAATGAACACTCCTCTCCCACCTGATCCTTCATTGTTTCCGTACCATTGCATTTGCGCTGCGCTAGATTAATAAAGACAAATCGAACACTGTATCATGGTTTTAGAGATACTGTGTTGCATATACCTTGCTTCTGTATACTGACATCAGGCAGTGGCTAGGATGGCATCTGCAAACTAACTCTTTGAAACATGAGCTGCATACAGATTACCACAATGAGGAAAATAATCTCATTCTATGTTTGTTTTCCAGCTAAGAAGCTCTTTCAAGCAGGCCTTTGGAAAGAAGAAGTCCACCAAGCCTCCTTCTTCACATTCAGACATAGAAGAGCTGACAGACTCCTCTCTTCCTTCATCACCTAAATTGCCCCACAGCTCAGGAGAATGTGGGGCAACATCAATGAAGCCATCCCAGTCAACCTCTGCGTAAGTCTCTCCCTCAGCAGACCTTTCTTCCCGAATGAGGCAGACTGTGAAACCGACCCACTCAAGTGTGACCATTTGCAGTTCAGAAACCACCATCAAAAGCTGTGAGCTTTTAGTCTAGTGCTCCATCCGTTTGCCAGGTTTCTCATCAGCTTCACTTGGCTTGCATGCTGCTTTTCCAGCAACTCTGTTTTAGGTCATTTTCTCCTCCTTTCACAACTTCATCTGGCAGTACAAACTTGTTTCTGAACCTGTATCCAAAAGCTGACATTGAGCTCTCCCTGCACCACTAACAACTTTATCATATCCATTCAGTAGAGGCCAAGCACTACAGTTTCCTTTCTTCATGGTATACTAAAAATCTAATTTATTTTCCAAGTAGCTGCAAATATTTACAAGATTCTCCTCCCTTGTTATTACTTTAGATACTAATTTATATAGTTTGTAGTCCATTTCCCTCTTTTATCAGTTGGGATATTTTTTGTGTCATTTTGCTTTTACTTTATATTCAAATCACCATCATTAAGGTTTCAGAACTAAAACTAAATTATCAATCAAAAGCTGTCCCATTTCTTCAGTGTTTTGTGGATGTCTTCTTACAAAATTCCCAAAGCCCAGTCTTATTCATCTAATCACTTTCTTTCCCCCCTTCTGCTAAACTCGTTTCATTTTCCAATTTGAGACAAACCAATGAGTACTGCTGCTTCCAGTCTTGCTTTCCTAATCCTAACTGAGGGTAGTCATAGAGTCATTGAGTGTTTTGAGTTAAAAGGACTTTTAAAGGTCCATCCAGTCCAAGTCCTCTGCAATGAACAGAGACATCAGAACTGCTCTTCCTTAAAGCATGCAGAGAACTATAGCCTCATGGAATCATAGAATCAACCAGGTTGGGATAGACCTCCAAGGTCATCCAGTCCAGCCTATCACCCAGTCCTATCCAGTCAACCAGACCATGGCACTAAGTGCCTCATCCAGGCTTTTCTTGAACACCTCCAGGGACTGCGACACCACTAAGCTTTAGGATTTCACTGCATTAGATTAAATACATGTTATGATTAACTTTTTATCACAGGCTTACAGGATGTTAGGGGTTGGAAGAGACCCAAGGAGATCATCGAGTCCAACCCCCTTGCCAGAGCAGGACAATCCTATCTAACACAGATCACAGAGGAACATATCCAGACAGGCCTTGAAAGTCTCCACAGAAGGAGACTCCACAACCTCTCTGGGGAGCCTGTTCCAGTGCTCTAGGACCCTTACAGTAAAGAAGTTTCCCCTTGTGTTCCAGTGCTCTAGGACCCTTACAGTAAAGAAGTTTCCCCTTGTGTTGAGGCAGAACCTCTTGTGCTGCAACTTACACCCATTGGTCCTTATCCTATCCCAGGCAGCAGTGAGCAGAGCCTGTTCCCCCCACTCCTGGCCAGCCCTCAGATATTTATAAGCATTTATCAAATCCCCTCTAAGTCTTCTCTTCTCCAGACTAAAAAGTCCCAAGTCCCTCAGCCTCTCCTCATCAGCCATGCCCTCCAGTCCCCTCATCATCCTCGTAGCCCTCTGCTGTACTCTCTCCAGCAGATCCCTATCCCTCTTAAACTGGGGAACCCAAAACTTTTATAGATGTTAGTGATTTTTATATACCAAGTTTAGGAGTTTGGAAGCAAACCAAAGAAATCTCTCCATATTCAGTGCTTTCATTTCCTTGTATTCTATGAAGATTGGTGAGGAGTAACTCATCTAGATCTCCAGTTTTGTTGTGGATATTTTTATGGGAAGATGATGTTTTTAACATTGTGTATGTTTTGGGACTGGGATTTCTATGTGTTTAGCACTCTTGGTTCTGATTCAGAACCAACTTAAAAGTCACTGGTAAAACTCTTAACAGTGAGTGCCTGAACTTCAACAGAACAAAATCTACTCACTCATGATTGATAGACCTGCTCTCATACCTTTGTCCTGCTTCCATTCACCACCCCTGCTTTTTCTTGTCTCTTTGACTTGCTCTCTAGCTATATCAGTCTTCTCAGCATTTATCAAGGGTAAAGCTGCATAGAGAGTCTTTCATCTCAAGCTCTTTCCAAGGCTATTTGGTCTCCCAACCTTCACCTCCTAAATTCCACCCAGTTCCTTGCCTTTCTGGTTCTGCCTCTGCAATATTTGTAAGCAGTGATTTTTCTGATTGTATTATTGCGTCTTTTATTATGGTGAACTTTCAACAAAAGGTAACATGAAATCCCTCCCTTCTGCAGAGAGGTCACAAAACACAGACTCATCTCTGTGTCTGTTATATCAATAATGCTGCTTTCTGTGGAAGACTCAGTTTTCCATTGTATAATCTGCACTTCTGTCACCTTGAGGACTTTTCAAAATTGTCAGCAACCTGTGTTCAAAGATCATTACCCACTTAGCTTTCTACCCAAAGCATCCTAATGATTTAAAATCCTGAGATTGTAGCAAAAATGAGAAACTGAAACTCTTTGCCCTAAGTACTTGAAATGCTTGAAGCCTGATCAGACTTTTGAGCTCCTTTCTGTGCTATCTCAGGAATGCTAACTTCTCTTATTCTTTTTCTCCTCTGGCATGAAGCCTCACTTATATTTTACAGTTGTAGGAGCTGAATGTTGAAGAGCGCTGGAATATGCAAAAGAAAATCTAATTACAGAATCACACACAGAACCTTAGAGGTTGGAAGGAACCTCCAGAGATCATGAAGTCCAACCTCCCTGCCCAGGCACGATCACCTAGGGTAGTTCGCTCAGGAACACATCCAGGCAGTTTTGAAAGTCTCAGAGAAGGAGACACCACAACCTCTTTGGACAGACTATTCCAGGGCTCTCACTGTAAAGAAGTTCCTCCTCACGTTCAAGTGAAACATTCTGTGTTCCACTTTGTAGCCATTGCTCTTTGTCTTATTGCTGCTGACTATGGAAAAGAGATCAGCCCCATCCACTTGACAGTCACCTCTCAGATATTTGTACACATTGATAAGATTGGTCCCTTCTCCCAGGCAACCAGCAATAGAACAAGGGGACACAGTCTCAAGTTGTGCTGGAGAAGGCATAGGCTGGATGTTAGGAGGAAGTTCTTCACAGAGTGAGTGATTGGCATTGGAATGGGCTGCCCGGGCAGGTGGTGGAGTCACTGTCCCTGGAGGTGTTCAAGAAAAGCCTGGATGAGGCACTTAGTGCCATGGTCTGGTTGACTGGCTAGGGCTGGGTGCTAGGTTGGACTGGATGATCTTGGAGGTCTCTTCCAACCTGGCTGATTCTATGATTCTATGATTCTTCTCATCTCCAGACTAAACAGCCCCAAGTCTCTCAGTCTCTCTTCATAGGGGAGATGCCCAAGTTGCCCAGTCATCCTCATGGC
Source organism: Tricholaema leucomelas (assembly GCA_013400475.1). NCBI lineage: Eukaryota > Metazoa > Chordata > Aves > Piciformes > Lybiidae > Tricholaema lacrymosa > Tricholaema leucomelas. The sequence continues at coordinate 56,287 of WAAF01017821.1, forward strand.
TCTCCACTGGACTCTCTACAGCAGGTCCCTGTCTCTCTTGAACTGAGGAACACAAAATTTGAGACAGTATTCATACTTCTGCTTCCAATTTGCTCATCTTATCAGTCTAGGCAGTTTTCTCTTGCTTCTTCCAGAACCATTTTTATCTTCTTTGAAGCTGGCTTGTTAAGGTCTCTTTGTCCATCCCATATTGAGATGTACTGGAAAAAAAAAAGTCAAAAAGAAAGTAACAAGCCGAGAGATACTTAACTCCTCACTTGTCCAAACAAGCCAAGAGGTATTAAACTTCCCAGTTGTCCAAGTTGTTGTACAAGATAATGTATCCATGCAAATAAAAATTTACTTCTTATTTAGCTAGGACATCAAATCAAGAACTCATATTTCAAAGCCCTCCTAGTATAGGCCTTATTAATTTGTACTGACATTTAAATATATATGCATGTTGTGAATCACAGTAATTGTTTTCCTACTTCATTTTACCATCTGTTTTTATTTGCCATGAACTTCTTCCTTACAAGGAGAGCCTGGGAGAATTGGGGCTCTTTAGTTTGGAGAGGAGGAGCCTAAGGAGTAACCTCATTCATGTTGATAACTATGTAAAGGGTGAGTGCCCAGAGGCTGGAGCCATGCTCTGCTCAGTGATGCCCAACAGGACAAGGGGCAATGGGTGGAAGTTGAGGCGTAGAAGGTTCCATGGAAACATGAGGAACAATTTTTTCGCTGTGAGGTCAACAGAGCATTGGCACAGGCTGCCCATAGGGGTTGTGGAGAGTCCTTTTCTAGGTATTTAAGACCCACCTGGATGCGTTCCTGTGTGATCTGGTCTAGGTGATCCTGCTCCGGCAAGGCAGCTGGACTGGATGAGCTTTGGAGGGCTCTTCCAGCCCCTAATATTCTGTGATTCTTCATCTTCCCTTTGCTTACACTTGAATTTTTTTTTCTTGACCTGAGTCTCATGTTCTAAACCAATACCTTTCCTTTCTTCCAATCGCATCTGTTCAATAATTGTGTGTGCAGGTCACCTCTAGTCTGGGCACCAAAGAAAAGGCAAAACGGTCCCGTGGTCTACAAACATAGATCCCGGTAAAACTGAGTGTGGGGCATGGGGGTTGTATACCCAACTGCTGACCTGAAGAGTGCTGCATCTTCTTTCCCAAAATGCATTTGCATGCATTCTGTCAATTAAAAGTTGACCTCTGTTTCTTGTTTGGATATTAGTCACAATAATCACAATAATAATAATAATACTTATTATTGTAAGATGGTTTTATATTTACATTGTCCTGCAAATATTAACTACTTATAGTGACAGTCATAAAGAACAAATAACATCTGGTGATTTGACTTAATACACTTAGTGTAACAATGTAGCCAAAATTCAGTGTGCTGTTCTCTAATGGTTCTGTTACAAAAGGAATCTGGGTCTGGTGCTGACAGAGGCAAAACAGCCTGATACGATGACTGGGTAGCTGTGGGTCCCCGAGCCAGCCATGTCATGATTTTTTGCTCACAATATAATGGTTTCTTCTTTTGATATTCATGAAAATAATCATCACATGGTCATTACCATGACCATGTCACAGTGGGAGATGTCCCTGCCTATGACAGGGGGTTGGAGCTGGATGATCCTTGAGGTCCCTTCCAACCTAAACCATTCTATGATTCCGTGATTCTATGATTACTCTTTATTCAGACTTTAAGGGGAAAACAAAAACCACACCCAAAAGCCAGCAGCAAACCTGACCAGCATGATTTCAGACACCACACAATACTAAGTGACAGACTGCTTGTGAAATGTCAGCCATCAGAAATCAAAGGCATTGCAGATAAGAATCTTCTAGATGAGGGCTGTCTCCTGGTGTACTGCTCATAGCAGAGAGACCAACACCTGACAGATAACTGCAGTTTACTCAGCACACCTCAGTTCTAACCACTGTCACTTAGTGTGATGGTTTGGGTGTTCCCTGCCCCTCACACTTAAGAAAATCACCCAGAGTAGACTCAGCTGCTCTGGAATGAATCTTTTTATTTACAGCTTAGCACAAGATACAGGCAGATAGTTACAATATCTACATCTATAGACAGAAATAGACAAGTTAAAAATACAGAAACACAGCAGCCCTCCCAGAAACCAGAGTCCCCAGGAGGGGCTCCCAACCACCTTTCCACCTTACTCCCACCCCTCTACCTTACCCCAGACTTTGCCTTACATTCAAAGTGAGTTTGAAAGATTGGCCAGGGGGGTCACGAAGCAGATGGATTAGTTAGGCAGCAAGTTAGAGTGAGAAGTGCATGCAGCCAGAGCCAGAGAGAGCAACTCTGTTATCTATGTTTGTGTTCTTGTTCTTATCCATCTCAGCAAGCCTATGAGTGCAGCAGACATCACCATTGTTTCCTTTTCACAGCCTATCACCAGAATATCCCAGCTAGGCTCAAACTAGCACACTTAGGAAAACCATAAACCTTTGCACCAAGAAATGAAGGGTTAAAAATCAGTGGGTGAGATGCACTCGAAAACATGTCTAAAGATTTTTTAACAGCTTTTCTTTGCAGTAGTGAAAGACCTAACCAAACTGGAAAGGTATAAAGCAAGCTGATCATTTCCTCTGGAGAGGACTTTCCTCTTTCCTTGTTTTGATTTGCAGTTTGAGCTTTTTCATGTTTCTCTGCTAAAATTCTTTCTTTGCTCATAGGTTTCACCAGCAGCAAGCATTTTGTGTACTTTGGTATCTAGCAATGACACTGCCTTTGGGGAGAGCCTTTCTTTAATCCCCTGTCTGTTTCCTGCTCCTCTTTAGGATCTGTGAGTGCACAGAGGCAGAGGCTGAAATTATTCTTCAGCTAAAAAGCGAGCTGAGGGAGAAGGAGCTAAAACTAACGGACATTCGTCTGGAAGCACTCAGCTCTGCACACCATCTGGATCAGATTCGGGAAGCCATGAACCGCATGCAGGTTAGTGCAACAGCTGAAGTGATGTTATGGCTGCACACCAAATGTATGCCTGCTGGATTGTTCTTTCCCAGCACTTTGTTTCAGGTACCAAAATATTGTTGTTAGAAAGTAATACACTATATTGACAGTACTTAGAATCATAGAATGGTTTAGGTT
>WAAF01017822.1:4353-14981 GCA_013400475.1 Tricholaema leucomelas
TTGATTCTATTCTATTCTATTCTATTCTATTCTATTCTATTCTAATGTTGTAATCACACAAGCAAACATACAATGTCACTGAATGTTAGTTTTATGCATGCTTACAATCGATGTCACAAATATAGGATATCATATCATCAAATAATTTATTAGGCACAGCTGGTTGGCTGCTTACAGCAAAAGAACCTGTTCCTTAATTGCTCCTGTACTGCACTGGCTTTATCTATGGTCTTTCTGGCCCCAATACCCAAAGCAGAAAACTCTGCCTTGGGCTTGTTGAGAGCTGTGCAAAAAAAACAGTGGGTCATAACTCATCCATGTCAAATTAATGTTGTTGTCATGGGACATCGATGGCATAATGAATGGAGAATAAGGGCATTAAGGAGAGTTAGTCCTTCAGTAGGATTTCCCCTAAACAGAATGGTTTTGCTTGGGTTTGTTTTTTTTTCTCTTGCTGAAGAATTAATTATAGCCTTTAAAGAGTTATTTTGAGGAAGAAATATGGACCTAGTTGTTTTTGAGTATTCATATGTGCAGTTCTGGAGCCCCCAACAGAAGAAGGACATATGTATATACAGTTGTGATGGTTTGGGTGTCCCCCGCCCCCCACACTTTTAGAAATCACCCAGACTAGACTCAGGCAGCTCTGGAAATTTGAATGAAGCTTATATTTACAGCTGGCACAATGTACAAGCAGATAGTTACAGTATATACAGTTATAGACAGAAATAGACAAGGTAAAAAGGTAATACAGACACAGTTCCCCTCCCAGAAACCTGAGTCCCCAGGAGGGGCTCTCAACCACCCCTCACCTTCCCCCTACCCCTCTCAACCTTACCCCAGTCCTAAGGAAGAATGGAGGTTCAGCCAAGAGGGTTAAAAAGCAAGGTGAAGCAGCCAAGCAAAGGGAGGGTGAGGTTAGAAAGCAAGATGGAGTCCAGCCAGCAGCCTCAGCTTCTCCCCAGCAGGCAAAGCTCCCCAGCGAAGAGAAGAAGCAAGTGCCCTAATCTTTGTTTTGCCTTTCTTCTTTACACATCCCAGCAAGACTGTGAGGGAAGTAGACCTCACCATTGTTTTCATTTTACAGCCTATCATCTAGTTCTTCTCACCAAAACATGCTAGCTAGGCTCAAACTAGCACAACTGTAAATATCTGGTTATATACAGAAATAGACAAGGTAAAAGATAATACAGAAACACAGCAGCCCTCCCAGAAACCTGAGTCCCCAGGAGGGGCTTCCAACCACCCTTCCACCTTCTCCCACCCCCTCAACCTTACCCCAGTCCCAAGGAAGAATGGAGGTTTGGCCAGGGGGTTAGGAAGCAAAGTGGATTAATCAGAGAGATGGCAGAGAGGCTAGAGAGAAGTGCAGGTCCGACAATGCCCCAAGAAGAAGAAGTGCCTTATATATGTTTGAGCTCTTGTTCTTATACATCTCAGCAAGCCTATGAGTGCAGTAGACATCACCCTTGTTTCTCTTTCACAGCCTGTAATCTCGTTCTTCTCACCAAAACATTCTAGCTAGCTTCAAACTAGCACAGACATAGAACTGTTGGAGAGAGTCCAGAGGAGGGCCACAAAGATGCTTGGAGGGCTGAAGCAGCTGTGGGTTCTTTGCAGTGAGGGTGGTGAGACACTGGCACAGGTTGCCCAGGGAGGTTGTGGCTGCTCCTTCCTTGGAGGTGTTCAAGGCCAGGCTGGATGAGGCCTTGAGCAACCTGTTCTAGTGAGAGGTGTCCCTGCCTATGGCGGGGGCTTGGAACTGGCTGATCTTTGAGGTCTCTTCCAACCTAAACCATTCTGTGATTCTATGATTCTCTATTCATGTTTGTTCCACTTGAAATGGAATTATTTTATACATTTGGGAATACAATAAGAGAATTTATCATTTGCTGTTAATCCTAAAATGTCTTTTGCTCTAGGATAGTTTTTGACTAGTTCAAGCATTTCACTTTGTAAAGTACAAAGTCAAGTGCCTTCCCCAGCCCCACCCTATGTTCTAGAATAGCAGCTCACCATTTTCATTTTCTTTTCAGAATATATAGCTAGGTAAATGAAAGGTGCTGATTCTTAGTTGCTTATGTGCTTGGAGGTCAGTTTGAATAAAACCAGTAGGTTTTCTGTGGGTTGTGGATTATAAATGAAGAATTTGAGAAATAGTGTTTCGTTTAATCATAGAATCATAGAATCAGCCAGGTTGGAAGAGACCTCCAACCTCAGCCAGTCCAACCTAGCACCCAGCCCTGTCCAATCAACCAGACCATGGCACTAAGTGCCTCATCCAGGCTTTGTTTCAACACCTCCAGGGACAGCGACTCCACCACCTCCCTGGGCAGCCCATTCCAATGCCAATCACTCTCTCTGACAACAACTTCCTCCTAACTTCCAGCCTAGACCTCCCCCAGCACAACCTGAGACTGTGTCCCCTTGTTCTGTTGCTGGTTGCCTGGCAGAAGAAACCAACTCCCACCTGGGTACAGCCTCCCTTCAGGTAGTTGTAGACAGCAATGAGGTCTGCCCTGAGCCTCCTCTTCTCCAGGCTGCACACCCCCAGCTCCCTCAGCATCTCCTCACAGGGCTGTGCTCCAGGCCTCTCACCAGCTTCATTGCCTTTCTCTGGACACATTCCAGTACCTCAACATCTCACTTGAATTGAGGAGCCCAGAACTGGACACACTAAAGCATTTTATGTAAAGTGTTGAATTTGGCAGAGAGAGTGATTGGCATTGGAATGGGCTGCCCAGGGAGGTGGTGGAGTCGCCATCCCTGGAGGTGTTGAAGCAAAGCCTGGATGAGGCACTTAGTGCCATGGTCTGGTTGATTAGACAGGGCTGCGTGCTACGTTGGACTGGATGATCTTGAAGGTCTCTTCAGACCTGGTTGCTTCTATGATTCTGTGATTCTATGACACATGGTGCATTGTCACTGAAGTAATTTTGTCAGAAAAGCAACAACAACCCTAGATACTCTTAAACCTTCTACAGAGCCTTCAATAAACTTAAGACCTGTTTCTACCAGGTCTGTGAAAACTCAGTCAGAGAAATAAGCTCTGCAGTGGAGTTTAAATCTGTTTTTGCAGGTATTCATCATTTCCATGGTAAAACCCTTAAAGTGGCTTCCAAACAAAAAAATTGGTTGTAAGCCAATGGTATATAGGGCAGTGCTTCACACAGGAGGCTCTGTGCATCTTATTTTTCTGTACCTTTTCTGAGGCTAACTGAATGACAACAAGCAACAAGAATCATTTTCCTTCACACCGTTCTCCTTTGACCTTGAAACTTTCTCAGCTGGCAACTGCATACAAGTTTAAGTACTTTACCAAGCATTGAGGAAATCAAGCCATGAGTTTCTCAAAATGCATGGCCTTTATTCCTGTTCCCATTTTCTAGAGTGGTAGATAGTTTATAGAGTGCTAAACTTGGGGTGCCACCAATGCAGCTCTACAAAATCCCATGAAAAATCCTATGAAAGCAGAAAGGAACTCATTCACGCTCTAAATTGATCCTCTGTATGCCAGGAAGGAGAGATAAAGATAGCAAATGCTATAACCAGATATCATGGAGGGGCTGTAGGCCCCAAAATAGGCTTATTTCTATTCCTCGCTCTGCTTTTGCCCTGTCTGGACATGCTGGCGTACCCCAGACAGAGGTAAACACGCTGAAGGCACACTGGGGGGACCATGGGCTTGGTGCCACTCTGTCTGGCTGCTCAGACCCACAGGGCAGTCACGGTGCATAAGCTCACGCGTTGGGCGTGTGGCTTGCTCCTGCTCTGCCCATATTTGGGGTACAGCACCTGTGGACCTTCCAAATATGGCATGTCCCTGCCTGACGACAGGAGCCCATTGGACAGTGCTATGGCCGACAAACCCATCCATCTCCATACACTGCTTATACATGGGGCAATCTGAGTAAACAAGGCACCCTCCTTTGCCTTGGGGACACCCCCTCCTTTGCCTTTGGGACCTTCCTTTTGCCTTTGGCTTATGCCTGTTGCCTCCTGTTTTCGGCTTTCGCCATCCTCTTCATTCTCATCCCGTCTGACTTCTGCCTGAGGCTGCTGCCTTTGTCCCATGACGACCTGCAGCGATTCAGCCTGATCTGCTCAGGCAGCGCACCCCAGAACCCCAAGAACTGTTATCCCCACGGGGATCAACTCTGTGACTGCCTTCACCTCATTTTGGGGACCACAGATACCAAAACTCTGATTTGTGAGTACTCAAACTCTCTTATTCAAGTTGCAAAGGACCTTTATTGACTCCACCAGTGGCACTTTCTGCCACCAGACTCTCTGATTTGAGCAATTGGAGCTTCTCTAAAACCTATACCAAATTGTTTGACTCAATAGTAAATAGACATTCTGTAGAGTGATTTCCCTAACAGTGTACAAAGGATTTGTGTGGGTTGATTGTATATAAGTTTGGGGAAATTTTGGTATATATTAATAAATTACTTCATAACAATCAAATCAGCCTCGGATCTCCCCAGAATTTAAATTAAACCCCTTTACAACACCAGACCAGAACAGCAATCTCTGTGCTTAATGACATTTAAAGCTGTATTAGAGAAAACATAGGGAAATAAACAAGAGCTTCTTTGGAGGGAAGATGAAGCCACATGATTCCTCCCCTGCCTGGTATGAATGAGCACAGAAAAAGGTCTGTATATTCAGTGCACTAACATTTGCATTACAAATGTTGTACTGGGTTTAGAAAAGAGCTAACAGATTGTCATTGCCCAGAGCACTGGCATTACAATGATTGCTCCAATATAAAGTGGCTGTTAAACTTTTCCTTAACCCTTGTGTGACCCAGCTGGAAAGAGAATTATTTGCCTAGAATTAGTCTGTCTAGACAAATGTACAGTTTCATTGCCCATGGAGATCTGAACAAAAGTTACCTGTTTTCATCACTAGCATCTGAGATATTCCATGTTTCAAGATAGAATCATAGAATCAAGCAGATTGGAAGAGACCTCCAAGCTCATCCAGTCCAACCTAGCACCCAGCCCTAGCCAATCAACCAGACCATGGCACTAAGTGCCTCAGCCAGTCTTGTCTTGAACACCTCTGGGAATGGCAACTCCACCGCCTCCCTGGGCAGCCCATTCCAATGCCAATCACTCCTCCTAACATCCAGCCTAGACCTCCCCTGCCACAACGTGAGACTGTGTCCCCTTGTTCTGTCGCTGGTTGCCTGGCAGAAGAGACCAACCCACACCTGGCTACAACTTATTATGGGGCAGACCACTGCAAATTAATGCTGAGATGAAGCATTAATTTGCAGCAGCCTGCCCCATAATAAGTTACTGATTAATTTGCTGGTCCCACACAATGAAATATGGTACAGGTACAGGTCTCTGTGGGAAGAAACCAGCCTGGTAGCAGCGATCCATACCTGCCACTTATGATGGACTGTTCCACTGCTTAAGATGATCATCTCGGAACCAAAGACTGGAACTGCTGTCCTAAGAGACTGATGTCCTGGCAAGCTAAGGAAACCATGAACTCGAGTGAATTTTGCTCATTATAATGTCATTATAAGACCAAAACATATCTCCTGGCCTCAGGCTACCCACCTCCAAGGCAGACCATGCCTTGGCCATGCATCCTGAGGCCCAGATCACACCTTGGTCACTACTCCTTGAGCACCTTATATTGGGGGAGCAGCATGAAGAGCTGACAAAAGTGGAGTTCAGTCATCAGCAGGTGTGAAATTGAATATAAAAGATGTCTCCCTGTCAACGGGTGGAGTTCTTTCTTTTAGCATGCTCTCTCTCCTCTTTCTCAACAACCAACAACAGAAGAACTGGCAAAAAGAAGAAAGAAGGCTACAACAAGAAGAACAAGAAAAGACCAGAAGGGCCAGCAGAACTGGACTCCGGGACCCTTGCACTGTTGGTAGCTGTAGACTTCTGCCTCTTTTCTTTAGCTTTGCTTTTCCCCTTTCTCCTCTCTCTTTTTTTCAACTCCCAGGCAACCAGCCACAAAATAAGGGGACACAGTCTCAAGCTGTGCCAGGAAAAGTATAGGCTGGATGTTAGGAGGAAGTTCTTGCCAGAGAGAGTGATTGGCATTGGAATGGGCTGCCCAGGGAGGGGGTGGAGTTGCCATCCCTGGAGGTGTTGAAGCAAAGCCTGGCTGGGGCACTTAGTGCCATGGTCTGGTTGACTGGACTGGGATGAGTGCTAGGTTGGACTGCATGAGCTTGGAGGTCTTTTCCAACCTGGTTGATTCCATGATTCTACAGTATTTTGTGGCAGCTGTTTTTTGCTTTTGTTGTTGACAACCTAGTGTTCTTAACTAATTCATGACTTGAAGTTAAAAATCTCCATAAGCATTCTATGTAGAGCACAGAAGTACCTATACATGCAGTCTCAGGGGTGACCTCATTGCTGCCTACAACCACCTGAAGGGAGGCTGTAGCCAGGTGGGGTTGGTCTCTTCTCCCAGGCAACCAGCAATAGAACAAGGGGACACAGTCTCAAGTCGTGCTGGGGAAGCATAGGCTGGATGTTAGGAGGAAGTACTTCACAGAGAGAGTGATTGGCATTGGAATGGGCTGCCCAGGGCGGTGGTGGAGTTGCCATCCCTGGAGGTGTTGAAGCAAAGCCTGGCTGGGGCACTTAGTGCCATGGTCTGGTTGACTGGATAGGGCTGGGTGCTAGGTTGGACTGGATGATCTTGGAGGTCTCTTCCAACCTGGTTGATTCTATGACTGTGTCGTGGGTTTACTAAAGACAGGCGACAGAAATTAAACTCTCAGATCAAACTGGAGAGAAAATACAGAATTGTATTTAGAGAGAGAGAGATACAGCGACAGATCTTACAAAGCCATTTCCCATCCATGGCAAACCCCCTCGAAGTTTTCCCCATCCCCAAAAAAACCTAAATCTACCTTCCCCAGTGCTCCAATCCTCTCCCCCCAACGCCTCCAACCAGCCAAGAGGCCTACTGCTTACATGTTCCCGATAAAGTGGCTCCTGCCACATATCCAGGGCAGGAGGAGGAGGGAAGGAGAACGAACTGACCTTGTTGTGAATTTTTACCAAGATAGCAGAATTATGGGATTGAATAACAATCTTCTAGTCCCCAGAAAACTTTTTTAACCCTATAGCCTCAGCCTGGGACAGACTGTATGTTTCAAAACACTGTGTGAAAGAGGATATAATGGCATGGCCAAAAAAACCCGAAAGCATCACAAAACTTGAATCATTCTAGAAGGTGTGCAAATATCCCAAGAAATAATAACTAGGGTTTTGTGGATAGGAGATGGCCATTTTATATATACACATATAATTTTTTATCTGTGAGGGAAACAAGCTGCTTCAGAAATTATCTCGACTGTGTCACCAACCTAAAGTTATCATTCTGAATTCTGAGAACGAGTTTTGGCTGAGATTAAAAAAAAAGGGCAGATTTGTGGTGATCTGAATTGTGCAGAGACATAGTATTTGATTAGCAGCCTTGGCAGCAGCACTCCTGCGTGCATGCTGTGGCACAATCTTTGGTATCCGTTACAGTAAAATCTAATTAAAATTTAAACTAAGCTGATGGCATTCAAGCTGCCGTTGGAGAGGGAGGGTTGCATTGTATGGGTCTCTTGATCCATGTGTGCATTTGCCATTTTGTTGATTTGTAGCCAGGCAGCTTCTGTCTCAGCTCAAAAATGTGCTAGTCTGCGGTCGTTTTGTGTGCTGTCGTCAGAGAGCAAACACACAGCCTGTTATTTGCCACGGTTTTATCCAGCAACTCTGTTAAATCCTATGGTCCTCGATACCTTCTCTGGCCACTTATTTGCAGATATCAAACCCTGAAGCACTGTTTTGGTCTGAAATTTTACTTGGAGCCATTACAATGAAGATTTAAAATGGGTTTTATGCGACTTTATTAGATAACAGCTAAGTCAAACTAATTAGCCACCCGCTGTCGCAATGGCTTTTCTGGTTCAGAGGATGGCAGTAGTAAATCCTGTGTTTCACTTTTTCTGTGTGAAGAATGACAGTCCTGTCCACTATTTCACTGTTCAGTGTGTCAGTCTGGCATATAAATGCTCTGCCAGTTCTTGATGTGCACCCAGGGCTTGAGACAGGATTACAGAAGCTGAATAAAGAGCATGGCTAGCTTTCACTGATGAATGCAGCTTGGCCTACCTGTCAGTAAGGCTTAGAGAAAACTATCTCTTAAGTCAGAATTGTGCTACACATCTAGTGAGCCCCTTGCTGTTCTGAAAATTAACAGTTACTCTATGCAAGCTTCTACACCCCAGGGAGGTGGTGGAGTCACTGTCCCTGGAGGTGTTCAAGCAGAGCCTGGATGAGGCACTTAGTGCCATGGTCTGGTTGATTGGCTGGGGCTGGGTGCTAGGTTGGACTGGATGAGCTTGGAGGTCTCCTCCAACCTGGCTGATTCTGTGATACATTGCATTTTATTGAATTCAGTGCCTACTGATTGAGCTGGATTCAATCAACAAATTAGCTCTTTCCTTTCCTGTTTTCTGTAACATTTATTCAGGAGAAGATAGTAGCAAGGGTGAAAGGTCTGTTTCGTTGTGATCATTATTTATTTTTTTTTAGCCAGAGAAAACTAATCCAAGATATCAAATGGTGAACTCCAAATGATAAATCATAGAATGATACAGTCAACCAGGTTGGAAGAGACCTCCAAGATCATCCAGTCCAACTTACCACCAGCCCTAGCCAATCAACTCAACCATGGCACTAAGTGCCTTGTCCAGGCTCTTCTTGAACAGCAGCCCTAGCCAATCAACCAGACCATGGCACTAAGTGCCACACCCAGGCTTTTCTTGAACACCTCCAGGGACGGTGACTCCACCACCTCCCTGGGCAGCCCATTCCAATGCCAATCACTCTCTCTGCCAACAACTTCCTCCTAACATCCAGCCTATACCTCCCCTGACACAACTTGAAGACAAAATGTCTGGCAAAAGCAGTGAATCTGTAAAAGATTGATTGCTTTATAATTTTCTGTAGGTACATAATTTTTTATAAGCAATTTTTGTCTGTATGGATGATGTTTAAAAGGAAAAGAAATACTTGAATATTTCCAGGATTCTTATGCAATACAAACCATTGCAATGACCCCAAGTTAGGAGCAGGTATCAATCTGTTGGAGGGTAGGAGAGCCCTGCAGAGGGAACTTGCCAGGCTGGATAGGTGGACAGAGGCCAATGGGATGAGATTTAACAAGGCCAAGTGCAGGGTTCTACACTTTGGCCACTACAACTGCAAGCAGTGCTACAGGATGGGGACAGAGTGGCTGGAGAGCAGCCAGGCAGAAAGGCACCTGGGGATGCTGGTAGAGAGTATGTGAAGATGAGCCAGAAGCGTGCCCAGGTGGGCAGGAGAGCCAATTCCTGGCCTGAATCAGGAACAGTGTGGCCAGCAGGACAAGGGAGGTTCTTCTGCCCCTATCCTCAGCACTGGTCAGGCCACAGCTTGAGTGCAGTCTCCAGTTCTGGGCCCCTCAATTCAAGAGAGATGTTGAGGTGCTGTAAGGTATCCAGAGAAGAGCAGCAAAGCTGGTCAGGGGGGCTGGAGCACAGCTCTGTGAGGAGAGACTGAGGGAGCTGGAGGTGTACAGCTGGGAGAAGAGAAGGCTCAGGGCAGACCTCATTGCTATTTACAACTACCTGAAGGGAGGCTGTAGCCAGGTGGGGTTGATCTCTTCTGCCAGGCAACCAGCAACAGAACAAGGGGACACAGTCTCAAGCTGTGCCAGGGGAGGTCTGGGCTGGATGTTAGGAGGAAGTTGTTGTCAGAGAGAGTGATTGGCATTGGAATGGGCTGCCCAGGGAGGTGGTGGAGTCACCATCCCTGGAGGTGTTGAAGCAAAGCCTGGATGAGGCACTTAGTGCCCTGGTCTAGTTGATTGGCTAGGGCTGGGTGCTAGGTTGGACTGGATGATCTTGGAGACCTCTTCCAACCTGCTTGATTCTGTGATTCTATGAGTCTACGAAAAATATCTGTACTATCATTTGAGTCTCACAGCCCTGGTTTCACTATATGCAGATAGTCAAGAGTGTCCCACAGACACTGGAAAAATAAAGAGTGAACAAAGATTTGAAGTATTCTTAGAACACAGATTGGAGAGAAAATTGATAAATAAACAGTGGAATAATGCAGGCATCTCTTTTACTTCTGATTATTTTGACTCTTGTGGTTGTTTGCCTCTTCCTCAGAGAAGTTTTCACACAACAGAATTCTTAATGTGCTGACATCCAGAGCTGGCTTGTGTTGATATTTTGATGTTTAATAGAAGAAAACAGTTTTGTAGTTTAATAATTATCAGCTATATTAGAATGATTAGGAGGAGACATGGAGGGTGTGGGAGGAGACATGGAGGGTATGGGATGAGACATGAAGGCTAATGGAGTTTAATGGCATGATGGTGTAGCGTGAAATTTCTTTCTAATGGAAGCATCTTATCAAATACACTGAAGCTCTCCTTTGATGTCCCTTAGGAGCATCTCCATCTCTCTGGAAGTATATGAGGGTTTTTGCATCTATTAAGGTGATTGCCAGCATTTTTTATACATTTTCCAATTATCTCTGCAAACACTTTGAAAAACTCAATTGCCTAAAGCTCTTTTCTCCTTCCCCACCCTCCCC
>WAAF01017822.1:15130-38492 GCA_013400475.1 Tricholaema leucomelas
GGTCTGCCCTGAGCCTCCTCTTCTCCAGGCTAAACAATCCCAGCTCCCTCAGCCTCTCCTCGTAGGGCTGTGCTCGAGGCCTCTCCCCAGCCTCGTTGCCCTTCTCTGGACACGTTCAAGCATCTCAATGTCCCTCTTAAACTGGGGGGCCCAGAACTGGACACAGTACTCAAGGTGTGGTCTAACCAGTGCAGAGTACAGGGGCAGAATGACCTCCCTGCTCCTGCTGACCACACCATTCCTGATGAAGTGAACTTGGTGTAACTATGCAAATACTTTTACAGTCCTTTATGTGCTTCGACTACCTGACCAAAAGCTGTTATGGGGTATTATGTGCCGTTGTAACTCTCTTGTGCTGTCTGGAATAAATACTTCCCTGGCCCAGCCACAGACAGAATGCACAGCTAGTCCAAGATAGCAAGCACATTCTTATCACCACAGCAATTCCGAAGCTGCCCAAGCTATTAATGCTGTCTCTAACACACCCTGAATGCTGATTAAAGTGGACATTGTCGAAGAGGTGAATATGGAAGTAAGGAAGCAATCTCAGCCACTGCGATGGTTTGGGAGTTACCAGCCCCCCCCACTCTTATGAAATCACCCAGACTAGACTCAGCTGGCTGGGAGTTTAGGAATGAGGCTTTATATTCACAGCTTAGCACAATGTACAAGCAGATAGTTACAACAGTTACAGATATAGACAGAAATACACAAGTTAAAAGTAATACAGAAACACAACAGCCCTCCCAGAATTCAGAGTCTCCAGGAAGGGCTCCCAACCACTCTTCCACCTTCTTTCAACCCCTCTACCTTACCCTAGAGTATGCCTTATGTGCAAGGTGAAATTAGAACATCAGGGGGTTAGAAGCAGAATTAGTTGGGTTACACAGCCAAAGCCCAGGGAGAAAAGCACAGACACCAATTCTGTGTCTGTGAGTATCTGTAACAGATACTCTCACACTGTGTCTTATCTATGCTTGTGTCCTTGTTTTTATACATCTCAGCAAGCCTATGAGTGCAGCAGCCATCACCATTGTTTCCTTTTCATAGCCTATAATCTAATTTCTCTCATTAAAATATTCCAGTTTGCCTCAAAGTAGCCCAGTTACTAATTCTCAACTCAAAATACATGCAGTGACGACAATTTTTTATAGAGTGATTCCCTCCTTCTATCTGCAAGAACTTCCAGCCTGCTAGTAGTCACTGAAACATTACTGTTTGTAAGCAGAAATGTTAGAATCACTAAATCATTCCTAAATGACTACGATTCTAAGTTGCATAGGACTTTCTGAACAATTCTGGGCTTTTTTGGCTAGCTCAGGGCACCTATGATGATGTAAGCATCAAGGCCTAACACATCAGACTGTCCTGCAGACCATGGCATACCAATAATGCAAGGTCATGGGTATCTGTCCTGGAGTCCTGTATACCCCCAAATTCCTCTCCCTCTGTGGTTTGAATGGGAGAGGAAAAGGCACGAACAGAGCTGTTCCCTGCCCTGCCCTGCAGGCGTGAAGGGGGGGAGCAAGGGACCCTTCTGGCACCAGGGGTGCCCCGTGCTGGGCCCACGCTGGAATCGGCTGGGGGTTGGCTGTGGTCCTTGTGCCTAGGAAGTGGTAACTCAGCTCTGTGTCTAGGAAGGGGATAAATATTGGGGGGACTTCCCACCTTGGGGTTCCCGCCTTGGAGTGTTCCTGCCGTGGAGTTTGTTCCTGCCTTGGAGTTCTCCCCCCGCCTGGATAGCTTCTGCAGAAGGAGCCCCTGAGGCTCCGAAAGACAAGCTCCAAAGGACTGCTTCACCTTTAGCACCCCCTTTGTGCAGCTTTATAGCTCTTAACGACCCTCTGAGGCTTCTGACAGACCCGAAGGGACAAGCCTCTGGACTGCCCTTCCATTCAAGCCAGCCTGATTCTGCTGTGAGTAGCTTTGGCTCAGCCTTTTCTTGAGAGTGGGGGATGCTGTATTTAATAGCTCAAGCCTTTTCTAACTTCTGACTTCTAAAATAGTCAAGTCTACCTGTGGCATCCGTGTAGATCTTCTCAACCAACTAAGAACCTGCTAATTAAAACTAAATTAATTTCTGTATGTAGTTTTGGGAGCAGTTTTCAGGGAAATAAAATAATTCTATTTTTTATGTGATTCCCGACTCAGCCACATTAATTCCCTGCCTCCATAACAGTATCTCAGGAAGACTAGAAAACCTCTAATGCCTGTGTTTTAGTCTTTGGACTGAAAAGGACCTCCTTCATCTTAATTTCAAGTAGAGACAGAGTCATTTGTTAGAACAGAATAGAATAGAATAGAATAGAATCAACCAGGTTGGAAGAGACCTCCAAGATCATCCAGTCCAACCTAGCACCCAGCCCTAGCCAATCAACCAGACCATGGCACTAAGTGCCTCAGCCAGGCTTTGCCTGAACACCTCCAGGGATGGCAACTCCACCACCTCCCTGGGCAGCCCATTCCAATGCCAATCACTCTCTCTGACAACAACTTCCTCCTAACATCCAGCCTAGACCTCCCCCGGCACAACTTGAGACTCTGTCCCCTTGTCCTGTTGCTGGTTGCCTGGCAGAAGAGATCAACCCCACCTGGCTACAGCCTCCCTTCAGGTAGTTGTAGACAGCAATGAGCTCTGCCCTGAGCCTCCTCTTCTGCAGGCTGCACACCCCCAGCTCCCTCAGCCTCTCCTCACAGGGCTGTGCTCCAGGCCCCTCACCAGCTTTGTCACCCTTCTCTGGACACATTCCAGTACCTCAACATCTCTCTTCAATTGAGGAGCCCAGAACTGGACACAGTACTCAAGGTGTGGCCTGACCAGTGTTGAGTACAGGGGAAGAACAACCTCCCTCATCCTACTGGCCACACTGCTCCTGATACAGGCCAGGAAGTTTGCATTTTTTTGCGAAATAATTTATTTGCATCACTTGGGTGCTTGGAAAGTTGTCAGAGATGATGTATACCTTCTGTCTCCCAGCATTTGTGAGCCTGTGCATAGACAGTACTTAGGTTCTTATGGCCAATTAAATGAACTTTCTTGTATGTCATTCTGAAATGCAGTCAGGCTGTGGTGGCTTCTCTGTCAGACATGTGTGACAATGTGTTCACAGCCTGTATGGATGGCTGGATGTGAACGTTCCTTTACTGGCTCAGCTCTTCACACCTTTCTGCCATGCAAAGGTTAAAAACATCTCTTTGAAAACTGACTGTGCCCTGCGACTCAGCCTTAGCATCACCCACTCCGATACCTCAAATCCCTGCTACTTCATTGCAAAGAAAACATCTGCTAGGTAGGGAGCAAAGACCAAACATATGACTGGAAGAAACTGTGCAGCAAAACTGTTCAGAGGAAAAGCAAACGATTTCCTGCGAAACCAAGCATGATTCCATTACAGGTGGAAATGAACGAAGAAGAGACACAAGAGGTAACAGGATGTGTGAACAGAAAGACAGGGGAAAGATGTGTGATGCAAACAGCCAAAACACCAACATTTTCCTCTGTGCTACCATGGTCCATCAGAGGAAAATTTTAAGTTCAAACATGATTCCATAATGTGGAAATGAACAGAGATGAGACACAGGAGGTAACAGAATGTGTGAGGAGAAAGACGGGAAAGATGTGCAATGCAAACAGCCAAAACACAAACGTTTTCCTCTGTGCTACCATGGTCCATCAGAGGCAAATTTTAATGACCCAAGTGCCATCTGCCTTTGGACATAGCATAAGAAGTACTTTTGGATGCCATATGAATATAGCTCTCAGTAATTTGAGAGCAGGATATTGCATCATGTGATATGGGAACATTCTGAATGACTTCTTGGTTGTATGGGCTGCTCATTAGTGCAGACATTCTTGCCTGTGTGCTGTGTGTGCACTAGAAGCACATTGCCAGCAGCCATCTGGTTCTTATGCACCACTCAGCCACCTGAACCTATGTGCAGTTAGCAGTGAAGATAGAATTATGGAAACACAGAATCAGTCAAGGTTGGAAGGGACCACAAGGTTCATCCACTTCCACACCCCCTCTGCCATGGGCAGGGACACCCTCCCCTAGATCAGGCTGTCTAGAGCCTCATCCAGCCTGGCTTCACATGCCTTCAGGGATGAGGCTTCCACTACCTCCCTGGGCAACCCATTCCAGGGTCTCATCAATCCAGAGGTTTTGCTACAAATGCCTTTGTGCCCTGCACTAAAACAATAATAAAGCCCCACTCTGAAAAACTGTGTTCCAACTGTCTTGTTACATGGTGCATCAATTAGAAAGAAAGGAAATCACTGTTAAAGAGGTCAACTGTAAAAAGGTCACTGCTAAGGTCAACTGTGTGTGTTTGAACAGAACTTCCAGCAGCCTTCTCTGTGTCAAGGTGTTGCGTGGCCCCACTCTGCTCTGCACATGCTACAGAGAACTGAATTCACTATTAAGACTTATTCAGGTGATTAACCTTCCTAGCCTCGCATTAAGCATAACAGATGAATACTTTTATAGACTACAAACCTTCATTAAGTGATGTCCATTTGAAATTGACCAACAGATGGCACTGTCAGTCTCCTTTTCTCTTGTGGCTTAGAAACAAATCCTAAGCTGTCTCGTCTACACTTTCCTACTGCTAAATTCAGTCGTTTCTTTCTAATTAATATTTCATTTAAGTTCTTAATGACTTATAATAGTGCTTAAATCTGTGCACGCCTGCATGTGCAGTAAAGCAAATGATGAGGATACATATTCATAGATTTAACCCATAATATTCCTGCTAGTCTATTAAATTACACTTGATTTTCAAGAGGTTTATAACTCAGTCCTGAATTTGAATAATTTAAGCAGAAAAGGCACCACATTTGAGCCTTCTCAGTTTAACAGATGCACACAACAGTGGAGAGCTAAAGGGTGGTTTGAAAATCGATGGAACAATCCAAACTGCATAATAAGTACACTGCAGTCGTTCCTGGGAACTCCACTTCTGTCTTTGCTTGGATTTACAGTAAATTTCAATTGAATTCTGTAGATTTAAGATGCATCTTCAGAGTCCGTAGAAACCACCATCAACTGATGGAAAAGTCTTACAGCAGCTGCGTTCTCCAATACTATCTGAATTGCTAATGAGATTTTCAGAATGAGAGACTACTGGGAAAGTGGCAGGAATAAAATCTGCCTGGACATGGAGAAAAGAATAATAAAGTCACAAGGAAAGATAAAAGAAAGCAGATCTTAAAGGAACTATTATCTAGATTTGAAAGGATAAATGCTGTGCAGTCATAAAATCATAGAGTCAAAGAGGTGGAAGAGACCTCCAAGATCATCCAGTCCAACCTAGCACCCAGCCCTAGCCAGTCAACCAGACCATGGCACTAAGTGCCTCATCCAGTCTTGCCTTGAATACCTCCAGGGACGGCAACTCCACCACCTCCCTGGGCACCCATTCCAATGCCAATCACTCTCTCTGCCAACAACTTCCTCCTAACATCCAGCCTAGACCTCCCCTGGCACAACTTGAGACTCTGTCCCCGTGTTCTGTTGCTGGTTACCTGGGAGAAGAGACCAACCCCACCTGGCTACAGCCTCCCTTCAGGTAGTTGTAGACAGCAATGAGGTCTGCCCTGAGCCTCCTCTTCTGCAGGCTGCACACCCCCAGCTCCCTCAGCCTCTCCTCATAAGGTTTGTGTTCCAGGCCTCTCACCAGCTTCATTGCCCTTCTCTGGACACATTCCTGTATCTCAACATCTCTCTTGAATTGAGGAGCCCAGAACTGGACACAGGGCTCAAGGTGTGGCCTGAGCAGTGCTGAGCAGAGGGGCAGAAGAACCTCCCTTGTCCTACTGGCCACACTGTTCCTGATCCAGCCCAGGATGCCATTGGCTCTCCTGCCCACCTGGGCACACTGCTGCCTCATCTTCAGCTACTATCTACCAGCACCCCCAGATCCCTCTCTGCCTGGATGCTCTCAGCCACTCTGTCCCCAAATCTTGCAAAGTTAAATCATGCAAAAACCACTCTGCTTACTTTGCCCCACCTCACTAGGTGCTGATGTCACTGGCTTGCTGTCTGCTTGTACTACATCACTTTAAACTGTATTAAGAAAACATTTAATAAACTTAATAAAACAAAAATCCAGCAGGGATGTGAATGGAGGGAAAGCAATCAACATTAGCAAAGCTTCTTTTCTATCCTAATGCAGTGTGCTCCACAACAGACAGAAATCCTTCTTCAGCAGATGCTAAATAAATGTCTTGTTCCACAATAAATCCTATTTAGATATCCCCAGGGCCTGTGTCAGCATGCCACTTAAGCACATGCTCAAATCCAGTCTGGTTTCCTCAAGTGCATAAGGTAGTCAGACTGAGTTATGTGCACGGAAAGGTTGCAAAATCAGAACCTGTTAATAAATCACAGAATCACAGAATCAGTCAGGGTTGGAAGAGACCACAAGGATCATCTAGTTCCAACCCCCCTGCCATGGGCAGGGACACCCTACCCTAGAGCAGGCTGCACACAGCCTCATCCAACCTGGCCTGAAACACCTCCAGGCATGGGGCCTCAACCACCTCCCTGGGCAACCCATTCCAGCCTCTCACCACTCTCATGTTGAACAACTTCCTCCTCCCATCCAGCCTCAATCTTCCCACCTCCAGCTTTGCTCCATTTCCCCCAGTCCTATCACCCTCTGATGGCCTAAAAAGTCCCTCCCCAGCTTTTTTGTAGCCCCCTTTTGATCCTGGAAGGCCACAAGAGGGTCACCTGGGAGCCTCCTCTTCTCCAGACTGCACAGCCCCAACTCTTTCAGTCTGTCCTCATAGCAGAGCTGCTCCAGCGCTCTCAGCATCCTCCTGGCCCTTCCCTGGACACACTCCAGCATCTCCACATCCTTCTTGCAATGGGGGCTCCAGGACTGGATGCAGTAGTTCAGGTGGGGTCTCATCAGAGCACAGCAGAGGGGGAGAATCACCTCCCTTGAATATATATCTGTGTTATTAGGATTTGGTAGCCCTTTTCCATCAATACTGTGCTTAGATAGAGTTTAATGTATAAGTATAGGTGTTTTTTCTCTATTTGATTTGCTTTTAGCTGCAGGAAATCAGCAGTGATATATGAATTATTCTCTGTTTTAGGTCTGATTTCTAAAAGGCAATGGAATTTAATGACATTTTCCCTAAGATCATAGAATCATAGAATCAGCCAGAGTTGGAAGGGACCACAAGGATCATCTAGTTCCAACCCCCCTGCCATGCTCAGGGATATCCTACCCTAGATCCCACTGGCACAGCCTCATCCAGCCTGGCCCTAAACACCTCCAGGCATGAGGCCTCAACCACTTCCCTGGGCAACCCATTCCAGCCTCTCACCACTCTAATGCTGAACAACTTCCTCCTCACATCCAGTCTGAAGTCAGTGGAGTGGCATCAGGCTTTTGCACTCTTAAAAGTTTTCTAGAAAGCCTTGGATTTCTTTCAGCCCACACATCTTAATATCAGTCCCTGAGAACAAAAGGAGTGAACACAAATCTATATTTAAATGCAGAATTTCAGAGTCCAGCCCTGCTTAATTATGATATCCATGGAGTAAAGACCTAAGGGTCAGAATGAAAGCTTCAGAAAAAGAGACACCATTTCTAAATTCTTCAAAAAAAAAACAACCACCCTATGCAGCTTCCAGTTTAGTTTTTAGACTTTTTATGTTGTGGTTGTTTTCTTTAACCTGGATTTTTAGCTTGGAGAAGAGGAGGCTCAGGGGTGACCTCACTGCTGTCTACAACTACTTGAAGGAGGTTCTAGCCAGGTGGGAGTTGGTCTCTTCTCCCAAGCAGCCAGCAACAGAACAAGGGGACACAGTCTCAAGTTGTGCCAGAGGAGGTCTAGGCTGGATGTTAGGAGGAATTTGTTGGCAGAGAGAGTGATTGGCATTGGAATGGGCTGCCCAGGGAGGTGGTGGAGTTGCTGTCCCTGGAGGTGTTGAAGACAAGACTGGATGGGGCACTTAGTGCCATGGTCTGGTTGATTGGCTAGGGCTGGGTGCTAGGTTGGACTGGCTGAACTTGGAGGTCTCTTTCAATCTGGTTGATTCTATGACTCTATGGTTCTATGATTTTGGAAAGGTGAAGAAGCCAGCAGTTCTCTTGTATGCAGTTCCTTATTATTTGTGAATACAATAAGATTTAAAAAGTGCCTCTGTTCCTTTCCCTCTAAATATGAAGGAAAATTTATGAGCTAAGGACTTCCTTTGTAATCTCAGGAAGAGAGTAGTAGCTTCCTGTTTGTCTTTGCTGGGCCTTGCATAAGCTTCATCATCTGTTGATTTATGGTAAGTAGGGATAATTCTGAGAGACAAAGTACTGTATCTTAATGTAACTGTAATTTCGTTGTCCAAGATGTTTCCCTTTCATAATTAAATTTCAGTAGGTTGTTTTATTGTCGCTCCCAGGGATAAATCTGATCTGAGAGCTTTCACACTCTGTATCTCTACTGCACACCTTTTTATTACAGGTAAGGGATTATTTTTTACTATCTTCCTGACAGTCTTGACAGAAACTTAACTTATATTGGTATCTGCCTTCTAATTTATTCATTGACTAGAGAAACTATGTATTAGTAAGATTTTTACATACTGCCTCATACTGTTATGTTCTCCTCAGCTTATGTGCAGGTAACTTCCAATTTTCTATGGAATTTTTAACCTCACTGGTTTCTGTTATTTGGGACATCTATCATGCTGTCTTCAGGCAGCATGCATAGCTGCTAATACTGTTAAAATAATTTGTGTAGCCTCTTATAACCATAAATTCTGGGAAGCATAAGTTCAAGTGTGTGTTCAGTTATAGCAGCAAACCCAGAAACTCCTATGTGTAATTACTTTCTACTACACATGGAGTTTTCTGCCACAAGCAGCTCCAGGCACAGCTGGCAGCTCGTGGCTTGGACAGATTCACTCTGGTATGGGTCAAGAACTGGCTGGAGGGCTGGGTCCAGAGAGTGGTGGTGAATGGTGCCACATCGACTAGGCAGCAGTCACTGGTGGTGTGCCCCAGGGATCAGTGCTGGGCACAGTCCTGTTCAGTATCTTTATTGATGATCTGGACCAGGAGATTAAGTCCAGCATCAGTAAGTTTGTACATGACAGCAAGCTAGGAGCAGTTGTGGATCTGTTGGAGGGTAGGAGAGCCCTGCAGAAGAACCTGGCCAGGCTGGATGGGTGGGCAGAGGCCAATGGGATGAAATTGAACAAGGCCAAGTGCAGGGTTCTACACTTTGGCCACAACAACCTCAAGCAGCACTACAGGCTGGGGACAGAGTGGCTGAGAGCAGCCAGGCAGAGAGGGATCTGGGGGTGCTGGTAAATAGTAGCTGAAGATGAGGCAGCAGAGTGCCCAGGTGGGCAGCAGAGCCAATGGCATCCTGGGCTGGTTCAGAAAGATTGTGGCCAGTAGAACAAGGGAGGTTCTTCTGCCCTTATACTAGACCGTGGCACTAAGTGCCCCATCCAGTCTTGTCTTGAACACTTCCAGGGATGGCCACTCCACCACCTCCCTTGACAGCCCATTCTAACGGCAAATCACTCTCTCTGTGGGAAGAACTTCCTCCTAATATCTAGTCTGTACTTCCCCTGGCACAACTTGAGACTGTGTCTCCTTGTTCTGTTGCTGGGTGCCTGGGAGAAGAGACTAACCCCACCTCACTACGACCTCCCTTCAGGCAGTTGTAGACAGCAATGAGGTCACCCCTGAGCCTCCACTTCTTCAGGCTAAACTTGCTTCTTGTGAAGAAGCTTTGGAAGTCTCTTTAGGAGGATCAGAAGCAGTATCAATTTTCCTGCTGGTTTTGGGCAATTTTCCACTGGAAACCTGGCAGCATTCTTTGAGGGAGAATTTCCATGTAATTCACAAAGTCACACAGCTAGGACTGAAGTGAATTTTCCATTCCACCTCCTCATCTCCTCCCTGTAGTCACGAAAGTGAAACCACAGGGTACAAAGTGGTTTTCTCCCTTGGACAGGGAAGCACCTGATCCTCATGGCTGAAACACAGGACCATACAGGTGGGTATGTGCTAGTTTGAGCCTAGGTGGGATAGTCTGCTGAGAAGACTTAGATGATAGGCTGTGAAAAGGAAACACTGGTGATGTCTGCTGCACTCATAGGCTTGCTGAGATGGATTAAAAACAATAACATAAACATAGATAATGTAGCTGTTTGCTCTTTGTCTATGGGGCTGCACTTCTCTCTAACTTAACCTGCTGCCTGTGTGACTAATTCATCTACTTCCTAACCTCCCTGGCCAACCCTCCAAACTCACCTTGGGTATAAGGCAAAGTCTGGGTAGACTGGTGGGGAGAAGGTAGAAGGGCGGTTGGGAGCCCCTCCTGGGGACTCAGGGTTCTGGGAGGGCTGCTGTGTTTCTGTATTACCTTTAACTTGTCTATTTCTGTCTATAGCTGCATATATTGTGAATATCTGCCTGCATATTGTGCTAAGCTGTAAATATAATGCTTCATTCTTCAATTTCCAGGTTGGCTGATTCTAGTCTGGGTGATTTTCTTAAGTGTGGGGGGAACACCCAAACCATCACAGGGCAATAGGACACATTGTTCTTGACTTGATGGACAGGTGTTTTGGAAGCAGTTTCTGCTTGGGTTTGGTGGATATCAGCTTGTTATGTTTAGTTTGTTTTCTTGGCGGTGAGCAGAGGTCTTGCTCAGCTGGCTGTGCATTGGAATGTATACTGAGATATGGTTGTGCTTTGATCACACTTAATGAATTTAGGTACTTCACGAGCTTCTAGCAATGCTGTTTTAATTAATAGGCAATTGCAAAAGTGGAGTTACCAGTCTGACCCTCTGTTATTAGGGGCAGACCTACACACTGGCTAAGATGGGGAACAGCTGTCTTTGTTAGTGTTTTGGGGTGCTGTGGTTTTTATTCTTTTTGCAAGGGCACTGCAAATTGGATGAGAAATGCTACCTTCATTTTTAAAAACAAAAAGGGGGAACTGTGGGAATGCAAAGTGAAGAAGGACATGAGCCAGAAGTGTGCCCAGGTGGCCAAGAGAGCCAATGGCATCCTGGCCTGCATCAGGAATGGTGTGGCCAGCAGGAGCAGGGAGGTCATTCTGCCCCTGTACTCTGCACTGGTTAGACCACACCTCGAGTACTGTGTCCAGTTCTGGGCCCCCCAGTTTAAGAGGGACATTGAGATGCTTGAGCGTGTCCAGAGAAGGGCAACGAGGCTGGGGAGAGGCCTCGAGCACAGCCCTACGAGGAGAGGCTGAGGGAGCTGGGATTGTTTAGCCTGGAGAAGAGGAGGCTCAGGGCAGACCTTATTGCTGTCTACAACTACCTGAGGGGTGGTTGTAGCCAGGAGGAGGTTGCTCTCTTCTCTCAGGCAGCCAGCACCAGAACAAGAGGACACAGCCTCAAGCTGCGCCAGGGGAAATTTAGGCTTGAGGTGAGGAGAAAGTTCTTCACTGAGAGAGTCATTGGCTACTGGAATGGGCTGCCCAGGGAGGTGGTGGAGTCGCCGTCCCTGGAGCTGTTCAAGGCAGGATTGGACGTGGCACTTGGTGCCATGGTCTAGCCTTGAGCTCTGTGGTGAAGGGTTGGACTTGATGATCTATGAGGTCTCTTCCACGCTTGGTGATACTGTGATACTGATACTGTAACAGGTGGATGCTGACCTTGGTTCCCACCAGCTGCTGGCTACCTTATCTCAGAAGGGATAGATAACGGACACCTCATTAATGAGGAAAACAAAGTGTGGTTTATGCTGATGGAGTGGGTTGTCCTTGACTAATTATGCTAATGTGTAGGCATGTGCCTTGTGGCCCTGAGGGTATTTATTGAGAGCTGAATGATGAATAAAGGTCTCTGGCATAATTCACATTGAATAGTCTGGAGTCCATGTGGCATCGCCTTGATCACATTGATCTGTGGGGCCTTGACCACGCTTCCTGCAGCAAGCTAAACAGATTTCTGCAACAAGTTTCAAGGAGCAATTTTCTCTAATAAGTGATATAAACACTCTATCAAATGTTGGCCATCTTTTAGGATAGATAGCCCTTATAATCAATTCAGTCTGTCACTTGTCATTTCATTGTGATGCTGTTTAAACCTTTGTGGTGTTACCTTGAACTTTATGGAAGCGTTTGTAAAACAATGTACTTTAAAAGCCCCATAAACATTCTTTTCAGCTTTGTTGACAGCTTGCCTAAGTTTTCTCATTTGGATGTTTTCCCAAAAGGCCCAACTACTGGAACAAATAAATTGCACTGAAAACATTTGCTTTCATTAAAATTAAATACCAAAAGAAATCCTGCATTCTGCCTGTGCAGAGGAATGCTTTAAATACTGAACTGATTGGAGGCTGTTGAGTCAAAAGTGAACAGCCATAGCTAAATAATCACAGATTTCATTACACTGAAACTTGTCTAAGAGTTGTCCAAGAGTTTTGGAGGCCAGGTTGCTGGTTTTCCTTGAAATTCAAAACAGTGAGATTTGGAACAACTTAACAACATCTGCTGAAAATAAAAATGTTTTATGATTAAAGTGAGCAAGAAAAGAAGTACTCTAGAAATTGCTTCAGCTGTCTCAGAAACACAAAAGAGTTAATATCTTTCCTGTTTTCTATGCAGTTCCATGCTTTTGCTTTCAGTCAGGTTGGAAGAGACCTCAGACATCATCTACTCCAACCTTCCACCATGTTCAGGGATGTCTCTCAACTAGACTTGGTTGACCAAGGCCTCATTCAATCTGCACTTTAACCCCTCCAGGGATGGAGCATCCACAGCCACTCTGGGCAACCTATTCCAGAGCCTGACCACCCTTGTACTGAAGAACTTCTTAAGATCTAACATAAATCTACACTCTCTCAGCTTGAAACCATTCTTCCTAGTCCTGTCACCAGATAGTTTTATTAAAAGTCCCTCTTCTGCTTTCCTGTAGGCTCCTTTCATGTATTTCCTGTTTAATATCTTCATCAATGATCTGGATGAGGGGATTGAGTCCAGCATCAGTAAGTTTGCAGATGACAGCAAGTTGACAGCATGTGTTGACCTGTTAGAGGGCTGGAGGGCTCTGCAGAGGGACCTGGACAGGCTGCACAAATGGGCACTGTCCAACACCACGTGTCTTAACAAGTCCAAGTGCCAGGTTCTGCACTTTGGCCACAACAAACCCAAGCAGTGCCACAGGCTGAGGGCAGAGTGGCTGGAGAACAGCTAGGCAGAGAGGGACCTGGGGGTACTGGTCGACAAGTGACTGAATATGAGCCAGCAGTGTGCCCAGGTGGCCAGGAGAGCCAGTGGCATCCTGGATCAGGAGCAGTGTGGCCAGTAGGGCAAGGGAGGTTATTCTGTGCCTGTATTAACACTGTTCAGGCCACACCTTGAGTACTGTGTCCAGTTCTGGGCTCCTCAATTCAAGAGAGATGTTGAGGTGCTGGAAGACATCCAGAGAAGGGCAATGAAGCTGGTGAGGGGCCTGGAGCACAGCCCTGTGAGGAGAGGCTGAGGGAGCTGGGGGTGTGCAGCCTGGAGAAGAAGAGGCTCAGGGCAGACCTCATTGCTGTCTACAACTACCTGAAGGGAGGCTGTAGCCAGGCAGGGATTGGTCTCTTTTCCCAGGCAATCAGTGGCAGAATGAGGAAACACAGTCTCAAGCTGTGCTGAAGCAGGTTCAGGCTGAGTTATAAAGAAGTTCTTCCCAGAGAGAGTGATTGCCACTGGAATGGGCTGCCCAAGGAGGTGGTGGAGTCACTGTCCCTAGAGGTTTATTAAAGGAAGACTGGATGAAGCACTCAGTGCCATGGTTTAATTAATTAGAAGTTGTTAGGCGATAGATTGGACTCTATGATCTCAAAGGTCTTTTCCAACCTGTTTAATTCTGTGATTCTGTGATTGGCAAATGGCTGTAAGGTCCCCTCAGTCTTCTCTTCTCCATGCTGAACAATCTCAGGTCCTTCAGCCTATCTCCACAGCAGATGTGCTCAAGTCCTTTGATCATCCTTGCAATCCTCCTCTGGATTTGCTCCAACAGTTCCAAGCCCTTGTGATGGGGACACCAAAACTGAATGTAGTATTCAAGGTGGGGGTCTCACAAAAGTGAAGTAAAGGTCACCTCTTGACTTGCTGGCCACACCTTTCTGAGTGCAGCCCAGGACATATTTTGCCTTCTGGGCTGCTTGAGCACACTGGAGTTGGCCCGACCCAGATGCAGGCCCTTGCACTTTGACTCACTGAACCTCATGCTGTTATCACTGGCCCACTTCTCAAGCCTGCCAAGATCCTTCTGGATGGCATCCCTTCCCTCAAGTGAGTCCACTCCACCACACAGCTTGGTGTCTCTGATGATCTGGGAGTTACCTGCTCCCCCACCCTTATGAAATCACCCAGACAAGACTCAGCCTGCTGGGAGTTTAGGAATGAAGCTTTATAGTCACAGCTTAGCACAATGCACAAGCAGATAGTTACAATATATACAAGTATAGACAGAAATAGACAAGTTAAAAGTAACAGAGAAACACAACAGCCCTCCCAGAAATCAAACTGCCCAGGAGGGGCTCTCAACCACCCTTCTACCTTCTTTCCATCCCTCTACCTTACCCCAGACTTTGCCTCACATGCATGGTGAGGTTGGAGGATCGGCCAGGGGGGTTAGAAATCAGAAGTATTAGTTACACAGAAGCAGCTTAGGGCATCAACTGTGACAGACACACACACACACTGACACTATATGTCTTATCTGTGTTTTGTGTTCATGTTTTTACGCATCTCAGCAAGCCTATGAGTGCAGCAGACATCACCATTGTTTCTTTTTCACAGCCTATCATCTAATTCCTCTCATTAAAATATCCCAATTAGCCTCAAACTAGCACAATGTCATCAGCAGATTTGCTGAGGGTGCACTCAGTGCCAGTCCATGTTGGGGATAACAAGCAAGCAATAGCAGCCTGTTGGGGAGGGAGTAGTAATCAGAAGGACAGAGACTTTGGGATTATGGAGGTCGTTGGCACCTGGCTGCTAGATTGAGCCTCAAATCTTTAAAGTCGAGCCTTTTTAGTTCTGATTTACACAGATATTTACTTGTTTTTCAGAGGTTTATGCACCACAGGAGGAATAAAGATTAAGAGAAGGTTGGGGAAGCATCTCCAAGTGCAAACTTCCCCCTAGTGGACTATAATGAGGAGATTCACTTTTATTGTTCTTTTTTCTATCATCTTCGCATTGTCATATGGGACCAGCTCAGTGAAGGTTCCTACAGTAAAAGAATAAATTCCTCTGAACTAGTGGCCTCTTGCTCTTCACAAAGGGTGGGATAGAGGAAGGGATGACAAGAGGAAAGCTCTGAAGGAACTTATGCCTCTGCCCAGTTGTCCCAGGTTAGGGTGGATCCTTCTCCTGGTAGAATAAGCTCACTACAACATGGAGATTTGGAAAGTCAGGGGAAAATGAAATTGTATTTCTTATAGTTTAAATATAACAGTATAAGGAGAAATAAACTACTAGAGAAGTATAATAACCTTAATGAGGATGGGGAAGGGGTCATGTGGTGGCAAAGCAGCAAAAGCAGCAGCAGCCAAAACAGCAGTGGGGGAAGATAGCAGCAGGTGCAGGGGAAGATAGCAGCAGGTGCAGCTGAAGTGGCAGAAGCAGCAAGGGGAAGGTCCAAGCTATGCATCTAGACATAAAGCTCTTGATGCTCCAATGAAATGATATTAACTTATCCATTGTTGCCATTATATGGCCTATCATAGAATGGTCTAGCTTGGAAGAGACCTCAAGGATCATCCAGCTCCAACCCTCCACCGTATGCAGGGACAGCTCCCACTAGAGGTCCAAGCTGTGCTTCTAGACATAAAGCTCTTGATGCTCCAATGAAATTATATGAACTTATGCATTGTTGCTATTATATGGCCTATCCCTACAATGTTCACAGCATCACAGGATGACAGGTTGTTAGGGGCTGGAAGGGGCCCAAGGAGATCATTGAGTCCAACCCCCCTGCCAGAGCATGTTCACCTCTCCACTGAGAGCTTCCACTTCTAAGTTTCTCTGATCTGAATGTTTTTATGTCTTAGCTAGAAATCCAGCTCGAATGGCCACACCAGACTGGAATTTTCTTTAAGCATACTGCAGCCAGAAGAGAAGGGAAACATTTCTCAGTTGCTCAGTATTTAACAATAGCCAAAAAAGCAGTCTAATTTAATTAAACAGATGAAGAAATTAATTCAGACTAACACTTGGTAATTTAAAGTTTTAGCTCACTTTTTTCAGAAGACTCTCAGGGCCCTGGTGAAAGTGGAGCAGTCTCTGTAGCTTCACAGATTTTAGAGATACTTCAGGTTCAATTTTGTTTTAATAAATCTTTCAGCAAAACAATAGCAGTAAAGTAGCAGAAGGATAGCCTTAGGAGATGCTCTTCACAGATAACAAAGCATAACTATTCCTGACTTGCCTTATATAGGGACATTTTCAGTTATTTCATAGAATAGAATCATAGAATCAGTCAGGGTCGGAAGAGACCACAAGGATCATCTAGTTCCAACCCCCCTGCCATGCCCAGGGACACCCTACCCTAGAGCAGGCTGCCCACAGCCTCAGCCAGCCTGGCCTTAAACACCTCCAGGGATGGGGCCTTAATCACCTCCCTGGGCAACCCATTCCAGGCTCTCACCACTCTCACGGTGAACAACTTCCTCCTCACTTCCAGTCTGAACCTACCCATCTCCAGCTTTGCTCCATTCCCCCCAGTCCTGTCACTCCCTGATATCCTGAAAAGTCCCTCCCCAGCTTTTTTGTAGGCCCCCTTCAGATGCTGGAAGGCCACAAGATGGTCATCTGGGAGCCTCCTCTTCTGCAGACTCAACAGCCCCAACTCTTTCAGTCTGTCCTCATAGCAGAGCTGCTCCAGCCCTCTAAGCATCCCAGTGGCCCTTCTTTAACATTCCTTGTCCTGTAAAGAGTTCCAGATCTGCAGCCTCCATAGAAATGGATGTGTACTTCCACTGATTGAGTGAAGGGAGACATTAAGGGGGCAAAAAAGAAGTTTCCCATTCCACAGTTATTGCTCCTGTTTAGGCACCTGCCATGCATCTCAGATTATTACCAGATGCTTCTCAGGATAAGAACAAGTGCAAACTGATCCATGTTGAAACTTCCAGCCTAGAAGAACATAAGTCTTCAGAGGCAAGTTGGCTTTTTTTATAATGCTTTCATAGAATCATAGAATTGACCAGGTTGGAAGAGACCTCCAAGCTCATCCAGTCCAACCTAGCACCCAGCCCTGTCCAGTCAACCACACCATGGCACTAAGTGCCCCATCCAGGCTTTGCTTGAACACCTCCAGGGAGGGTGACTCCCCCACCTCCCTGGGCAGCCCATTCCACTGCCAATCACTCTCTCTGCCAACAACTCCCTCCTACCATCCAGCCTAGACCTTCCCTGGCACAACTTGAGACTCTGTCTCCTTGTTCTGTTGCTGGTTGCCTGGGAGAAGTGACCAACCCCACCCAGTTACAGTCTCCCTTCAGGCAGTTGTAGACAGCAAATCTAATGTTTTTAAAATAGTGACTAACTCCAACCCCAGTTTTCTTGTTGCCCATCGAAGTGTTGCAGAGTAAATAAGAACAAGTTTACATGTGTTGTCTACAAGACAAACAAATGAAGAGAAATTCAGAAATTCTTTCCTACTCCTGCAGATGAGTAACACATGTTCTGTGCTTTCAGACTTAAGCACTTCAGACATCCCTGTCTTCGAAAAGTCACGTTTTGATTTAATGAGCAAAGCAGAATACACAGCACAAACCTGTAAAAAGCCAAGTGCTGAGACAACATGCAAAGAGGTAAACTGATGTTTGTATAAGACTTTGATGTTTAGTAACAGTTAGGTGCTGTATCAAGTAATTTATTGAGATTCGTCTTCTGTACCTAATGGCCAAAACCAAGTCTGAGTTGGGTACTCATTGTGATGGTTTGGGTGTTCCCCACCCCCCCACACTTAATAAAATCACCCAGACTAGACTCAGCTAAGCTGGAAATTAAAGAATGAAGCTTTATATGTACAGCTTAGCATAATATACAAGCAGATATTTACAAGATATACAGTTATAGACAGAAACATACAAGTTAAAAGTAACATAGAAACACAACAGCCCTCCCAGAAACCAGAGCCCACAGGAGGTGCTCCCAAACACTCTTCCACCTCTTTTCCACCCCTCTACCTTACCCCTGAGTTTGCCTTACATTCAGGGTGAGTTTGATGAATTGGCATGGGTAGTTAGGAAGCAGATGGATTAGTTAGACAGCAGGTTAGAGACAGAAGTATATGCAGTCCAGAGCCCAAGAGCACACTGTGTTATCTATATTTGTGTATTTGTTTCTATACATCTCAGCAAGCCTATGAGAGCAGCAGACATCACCAGTGTTTCCTTTTCACAGCCTACCATCTAATTCCTCTCACTAAAATATCCCAGCTAGGCTCAAAGTAGCACACTTGTGTAAAACATGAACGTGTACATGTGCATAGAGAGAGCCTTTTCCTTTTGTCTAGTGTGAAAAATGAACGTGTACATGTGCATAGTTAGAGAGAGCCTTTTCATTTTATCTAGACCTGCTTACATGTTTTGCTGGATTTGTATTTTGGTTTGTGAAGCTGGATGATGACAGTCAGAATGAAGTCTAAAATAGGACCATTGCAGATGTCTCAGGAAGTTAAATGATGATTCTTAATAATTATGAGTTTATCTTTAACCTTGCTCCAAGGATTGGCAAGGGGGGGTTAGACAGAAGGATTAGTTACACAGAGGCAGCCCAGGGCACCAACCGTAACAGAGACATACACACACACTGACACTGTCTGCCTTATCTATGTTTTGTGTTCTTGCTTTTATCCATCTCAGCAAGCCTATGAGTGCAGCAGACATCACCAGTGTTTCCTTTTCACAGCCTATCATCTAATTTTTTTTCACTAAAATATTCCACTTAGCCTCACACTAGCAGAACCTGTGTGTCAGAATACATCCATGCAGAAAGTTAAGCCTTCTTAAAAAGCCTGTGAATTGGAAGACTAGAAATGAGAGGTCCTTAATGCAATGTTGTATCGAGGAAGAGGGAGTATAACTCACTCTGTCAAGTATTCTAATTTGCAGGTTCATGTTTTATTATAATCTAGAGATAGGAGTAATAAATGGAAAGACAGAAATCCATGAAGCAAATGAGAATGAAGAACGAATATATTGCTTTTGCTTCCTCTATAACTTCTCCTCAATTTATTTCCATGCCACCTTTTTTTAGAGTGATTGTTAATGTTGATTGCCTCCCAGCCTAGAGCTGGTAAAATAATAAATATAATATTGTTCCCATAGGTAATACTACTTTTACTGTATCATAGACATCAACAAAGGATCCCATTTCTTTTTTTTTTCTTCCTCTTTTAAAATCACAGGTAAGTCACAGGAGAGGAGGGAGAAAGGAGATGGGAATGGAGAGGTTCACAATCAACTTCAGTATTTAGTACACCTGTAAAACACTTTGATAGAATCATAGAATCAACCAGGTTGGAAGAGACCTCCAAGATCATCCAGTCCAACCTAGAACCCAGCCCTGTCCAATCAACCAGACCATGGCACTAAGTGCCCCATCCAAGCTTTGCTTGAACACCTCCAGGGACAGCGACTCCACCACCTCCCTGGGCAGCCCATTCCAATGCCAATCACTCTCTCTGCCAACAACTTCCTCGCAACATCCAGCCTAGACCAGCCCTGGCACAGTTTGAGACTGTGTCCCCTCCTTCTGTTGCTGTTGTCTGGCAGAAGAGAACAACCCCACCTGGCTACAGCCTCCCTTCAGGTGGTTGTAGTCAGCAATGAGGTCTGCCCTGAGCCTCCTCCTCTCCAGGCTGCACACCCCCAGCTCCCTCAGCCTCTCCTCACAGGGCTGTGCTCCAGGCTCCTCACCAGCTTTGTTGCCCTTCTCTGGACATTTTCCAGTACCTCAAAATCTCTCTTGAATTGAGGAGCCCAGAACTGGACAGGGCACTCATGGAGTGGCCGGACCAGTGCTGAGTACAGAGGCAGAATAACCTCTCTTGTCCTGCTGGCCACACTGTTCCTGATCCATTGGCTCTCTTGGCCACCTGGGCACACTGCTGCCTCATCTTCAGCTACCATCTACCAGCACCCTCAGGTCCCTTTCTTCCTGGCTGCTCTCAGCGACTGTCCCCAGCCTGTGGCACTGCTTGGGCTTGTTGTGGCCAAAGTGTAGAACCCTGCACTTGGCCTTGTTCAGTCTCATCCCATTGGCCTCTACCTACCCATCCAGCCTGTCCAGGTTCCTCTGCAGGGCTCTCCCCACCTCCAACAGCTCCGCACCTGCTCCTAGCTTGGTGTCATCTGCAAACTTACTGATGCTGGATTCAGTACCCTGGTCCAGATCATCAATAAAGATATTGAACATGACTGGGCCCAGCACTGATCCTTGGGGCACACCACTAGTGACAGCTGCCAACTGGATGTGGCACCATTCACCACCACTCTCTGGGCCTGCCCCTATGGAGGTTAAAGAGAAAGGGTCACATCTAAAAATGAAATATAATATTTAATTTCCTCATTCAATTGACATTTTCTGACAAGGTCCAATGCAAACAAAAACACCAGCCTCATATTTAGACTCTAATCCTGAATCACCTAGTTGGTCTACACTCTATTTGGCCTCTCTAATGGCACAGCAATTTTTCAATCCATTCAAAATTATCACAGTTTTGCTCAACTGCCTACGCTTTGCCATGGTTACATGAATAAGTAACTTCATGACACATGGCTGGCATTTGTTGGCATTTGTTTGTTTGTTCAAGCTCCAGTGTGCTATCAGTGACACACATCTGAGAGAGGAGGTTTGAGTTTACACCCCTCTAGCCCCCAGGCTGTTAATTTTAACAATATGAGTAAGCTTGCCAGAGTTTCTACATTCAGTGTGTTTGGGCCATGCCAAGATGGGGGCGGTACAAGGAGTGGAGTGGGGGCACCACAAAACAGAAAATGCAGGTGGTTTAATTGCCATGGGAAACAGATTGCTGGTAGGGAGGGGAGCAGATCTGGCGAGCTGGGGAGGGGACACAGAAGAGTTGTTATTTTGTAGCTGTATTTATTTTTTGCATTGTTTGTGGCATGGAAATGTCATCAATACAGACTTTGGTTTAAAGTTTGTGGATCTGCACCTGCTGGGATTATCTTCAGGAAGTTCTTTCCTCGTGGAAGAACTTCCCTCAGGGGTCAGTGCTGGCACCAGTGCTGTTTGACATCTTTATCAGTAATATGGACAGAGGAATCAGTGCACCCTCAGCAAGTCTGCAGGTGGCACGAAGCTGTGTGGCACAAATGACTTCGTAGAGGGCAGGTATGACATCCAGAGGGACCTGGATAGGTTGGAGAGGTGTGCCCAGGCCAATCTCATGAAATTCAACAAGGCCAAGTGTAAGCTCCTGCACCTGGGTCAGCACAATCCCAAGCACAACTCCAGGCTGGCTGGGGAATGGCTGAGAGCAGCCCTGAGGAAAAGGACCTGGGGGTCTGGGATGACGAAAAGCTCAACAGGAGCCTGCAGTGTGAGTGCAGCCCAGACAGCAACCCTGTGCTGGGCTGCAGCAAGAGCAGTGTGGGCAGCAGGGCAAGGGAGGGGATTCTGCCCCTTGGCTCTGCTCTCCTCAGACCCCACCTGCAGTCCTAGGTGCAGTTCTGGAGACCCCAA
This sequence comes from Tricholaema leucomelas, assembly GCA_013400475.1. Classification (NCBI taxonomy): domain Eukaryota; kingdom Metazoa; phylum Chordata; class Aves; order Piciformes; family Lybiidae; genus Tricholaema lacrymosa; species Tricholaema leucomelas. Next base: position 36,851 of record WAAF01017822.1, read on the forward strand.
CACAAGAAGGACATGGAACTGTTGGAGCCAGCCCAGAGGAGGGCCAGGAGGATGCTCAGAGGGCTGCAGCAGCTCTGCTATGAGGACAGGCTACAAGAGTTGGGGCTCTGCAGCCTGGAGAAGAGAAGGCTTTGAGGAGACTTTCTAGTGGCTTTCCAGTATCTGAAGGGGGCCTACAGGAAGGCTGTGGAAGGACTATTGACAAGGTCTTGTAATGACAGGACAAGGGGAAACAAGGGGGAATGGGTATAAAGTGGCAAAGGGGAGATTCAAAGTAGATGTCAGATGTTAGGAAAGGGTTCTTTGCAGAGAGGGCAGTGAGACACTGGCACAGGTTGCCCAGGGAGGTTGTGGATGCTCCTTCCCTGGAGGTGTTCAAGGCCAGGCTGAATGAGATCTTGGGCAGCCTGTTCTAATGGGAAGTCCCTCTGCAGGGCTCTCCTACCCTCCAACAGATCCACACCTGCTTCTAGCTTGGTGTCATCTGCAATCACACAGATGATGGACTCAATCCCTTTGTCCAGATCATCAATAAAGATATCAAATAATAGTTATAGATGTGCCTGGCATTTGTAGATTTAAACTCTATTCTTCAAAGAGGAGTCAATTTCCTCACTTTGTCAGACAATAAAGATGTCAACTGCAAGTAAGTGTGGAGCTCATATTTCTTAATGGAAATATTTTATGGGAAATAAATATTTGTTTATGAAATTGTGTAAAACAGCAAATGCATTTGGCTTCCTCTGGTTTTCTTTTTTTCATTTCATTTTATTGCATAATGGTGAATCAAAGAACCCCTGAAGAAAGCATTTTTCAGTGAGAGAGTAATCAACTTTACTTTCAACCCAATTAAATGTGGATGTAAAATAAGATCCAATTAAAATGAACAAAAAGCCCCTTAAGAAAAAATATTAAGTCAATGCAACTCTGAAAAGTGTTCTTGAATTGCAGCTTTTTTTTCCACAATGCTTCCAAATGAGAGGAAACATTACATGTGATTTATGAACACACTAAGCTTGCTGCATTTGTCTGCTTTCATGATCTTTAAGGTCTTACTGCAGTCTTTAAACACAGAATCAGTCAGGGGTGGAAGGGACCACAAGGATCATCTAGTTCCAGCCCCCCTGCCATGGGCATGGACACCCTACCCTAGAGCAGGCTGCCCACAGCCTCATCCAGTCTGGCCTTACCTCCAGGGATGGAGCCTCAACCACCTCCCTGAGCAACCCATTCCAGCCTCTCACCACTCTCATGCTCAACAACTTCCTCCTCACCTCCAGGCTGAACCTACCCATCTCCAGCTTTGCTCCATTCCCCCACTCCTGTCACTCCCTGATATCCTGAAAAGTCCCTCCCCAGCTTTTTTGTAGGCCCCCTTCAGATCCTGAATGGCCACAAGAAGGTCACCTGGGAGCCTCCTCTTCTCCAGACTGAACAGCCCCAACTCTTTCGGTCTGTGCTCACAGGAGAGGTGCTGCAGCCCTCTGATCAACCCAGTGGCCCTTCTCTGGACACACTCTGGACACGCTTTAGAGCAGAGGTCCTCAAACTTTTTAAACAGGGGGCTGGTCACTGTCCCTCAGACACTGTCGGGGGCCGGGGACTACAGTTTGTCGGGGACCGGACTACAGTTTGTTTCCAG
>WAAF01017828.1:0-12315 GCA_013400475.1 Tricholaema leucomelas
CTCTTCCAACCTTGGCGATACTGTGATACTGCGATACTGTAATGCGAGGATGCAACTGATTTACTTTAGTCACCCCCCCGAGATGGTGATGCTTCTGCCTCCAAAACCACCTAACCTTCATCCTTTAGTGCCCTATATCTGTTGTGCAAGGGTGACTGAGGAGGTGAGGATGTCTGGAAGGGTTTTCCTCTGCCCCTTCTGACAGGCACCTGCGTCCATTCTCCCTTGTTTCTTGGTTCACCTCCCTCTGATAAGGGGGTCTGCAGGCCATGGTGCCATAGGTCCAGCTCCCTTTCACATTCCCTTATAGCCCTTAGCCTTTCCATTTTGTCCTTCAGTTCAGCCGCTAGGTTAAGGAGACCATTGATCTGCTCACTCCTAATGCAGCCATGGTGTCTGCCACCGTAAACTTTGAGTGCCAGGCTCCAATACTCCTTGCAGCCAGTATTCAGGTATAATCTTTCCTAGATCTGAAGGCCTACTGGACTTAAAACATTAGGTCTTTATTAACCATCTTAAGTTGAAATGAAACAGCAACATCAGATGAACACAAACTTTGTATCTGGACCCACTTTCAAAACTCTAAGGTTCTGTCCCATGTTAGATAAACCCACTGAGTTTTATCTCAACAATTTCATTCTGTTTCAGAACAGCTAGCACAGATAAATCAACATGTACATAGAACATTTATTTCAAAGGTCTTCTTGCCTTGATCATACCCTTTAAATTAAAATATTGCAAAGTCTGAAATGGTTTTATTTCTTGAACTGAAGTCCTTGATGATACTGGAGATGAATGTTTCATATGACAATCACCAGAAGCCAGGAATGTGGGAGAACTCTCTCCCTAGGCAGAGCATGAGCTGTAAACATCAGAGCTCGTGCTGGGAACTGTCCTTGGGTTGCCTGGGGCCCAACGCATGAAGCTGTAAACAATGAGCACCCCATGCACACCTGAAGGGGACTGAGCTTGCCATCCCGCAGGGGTGGGCACGAAGAGTTGTTTTGATACAGAGTGACCTATTGATACCTTGCATATGGCTGTGGACCAATCTGTACCTTCCACTTGTATAAACCTTAGCAAGTTGTGCACACCTCTTCTAAGGTGGTATGTGGGCTGTTGCACTTCCTTAATAAATTGTACTGTGCATTGCACTGCTAGCAGCTGAGTCGACTCATCAGTACCCCGATTGATCCCAGCCTACTCCGGCCTCCTGCCTCCCACACAGGAAGATTCTCCTTTCCCCTGAATCCAGAAGAATTCCAGCCCCAAAGTCCACAGGCAGAGTCCCCTGATGATTGGACAGTTGTATAGGCTGTGATGTAGCCCTGGAGGGTTATTGATAATTAATCAGAATTTGTGAGTAAATGCTTTAATATCTCTGTGATTTCTATTGCATCCTGCTATTGCAGAAAGAGCTTCAGCCCATCTACTGGGCAAGCAGCATTTTGACCCCAAGCTGTATTTGCCGTGGGGAAATTTCTCTCTCTGTTTATAGTTTGAATGTGTGCTAGTTATTAACAAGTGACCCAGGTGGCCAAGAGAGCCAATGGCATCCTGGCCTGCATCAGGATTGGTGTGGTCAGCAGGAGTAGGGAGGTCATTCTGCCCCTGTACTCTGCACTGGTTAGACCACACCTTGAGTACTGTGTCCAGTTCTGGGCCCCCCAGTTTAAGAGGGACATCGAGGTGCTTGAACGTGTCCAGAGAAGTGCAACAAGGCTGTTGAGAGGCTTCGAGCACAAGCCCTACAAGGAGAGGCTGAGGGAGCTGGGATTGTTTAGCCTGGAGAAGAGGAGGCTCAGGGGAGAACTTATTGCTGTCTACAACTACCTGAGGGGTGGTTGTAGCCAGGAGGAGGTTGCTNCCTAGAACGTCTTCCATAACCGTGTAGAACATGTTAGTATTAAAATTCAGTGGTTGGGGGTGGCAAGAGTTCAGAATATTGAAGTAAATAAATTTTATATTTTTATAGAATATAATCTTGCACCAATTAATTTCTTCCCTTCACCACAATTGGCGTAGGTGATAGAATACCCCTCTGTGACAAGCTTCTGTGGAGGCAAGGCACACTTAGGCCTTCTCTGTAGCTCATTGATAGAGGAAGAAACCTTCAGAGATGTTTTATCTCATGTGTCTTGAAGAGCTTTCTTAGAAGGTCATGTCCCCATGGCAAATAAAGAGATCCCATGTGACGAACTGGGATTAAACATTTAGCATTTAGTTAACTGAGATGAAACACAGAATTGACTGTCTTCATCCGCTTACAGAAGATACCATGTCACTTCATGCATTAACTCAGTTTTCCTTTTCTTTTCCAAATGTAATTGCTGATTTACATTATTAAAGAATAGTGTTACAGAATTAAAATTAATGGGAGTTTGACAATGTCAATTGAAAACTTGCTATATTCCTGCCCGAATCTGAGTATGTCTTTATTATAAGTTGAATGAATGCTTACCTCTTGGACTGTCAGGATCCATATTAAAGAGACTACATAAAGATTCTGTAATGAAAAATGGTCCTCCATAGAATATCATTATTATTGTTGCTACTATTGGTATTATTAAGTACCAAATTATTATTGTTATCATCATCACCACTGATACTGTGATTGAATTTGCTATAATTTTAAGTTTAACATTCACACTACAGAAATAAAAATTACAATACATTGAATAATAAGAATAATCATTGTCAAAATAATATCAATGATGATCATATAGCAGCAAAGCTGTGAATAACTAATGAAAGTAATAATTGAGATAATAATAATATGCTAAAACTTATAGCTGAACCAAGGTGGCACTGAACAAACTGTCTCTTCTCAAATTCAGGAAGATTTGGATGCTAAATACTTTTATACACTAATGTTCACCAGGGGGAATAATTGACAGAAAAAGATAAACAAGTGATCAAAGATTTGCTCAGTTTTTTGCTAGCTATGATCACAATTTGTTATCCAAATATCAAAGGCCAGGGACAGCCATATGAAAGAAATAGATTACTAAATATTTAGAACACTTAGGTATCTATCAAGATGGATATCATTGTACAAATGAAATGTATTATTGCAGTAATTATTGCTGCACATTACAAATAATGTTTGTCTAGAACATTTTCTGAAAGAGACTGACATTGGTGCAACTACTGATGTTCTTTGCAATATGTAAAACAATTAGTTTTTGGTAATTTGCCTTCCTGGGAATGGTACATGCTAAATTATATCTCTTGTTTTACAGTGATGAGATTGTAAGATTAAATATTTCTATTGCAGGACTTTCAGACAATAAGGGTGGAACAACTTTCATTGCATTCTGTCTGTGTCACTGTTTTTGGAAGCTGTAATCACACTGCAAGTGTTAGTTTTGAAAGCACTTGCCAATGATTTTCCAAAGTCCCTGCTGATGTTCTGAACAATCAGAACATCAGTGAAACTCAGTAAAGAGTCTCAGAGGATACTGATGACAGTGTCATCATACAGACATTTTGGGTGGAAAAAACATCCACCTGTTTCAAATAAGCACATAAAACTACTTACCTGAAGAATGTCCAGAATCTAAACTGCCCAGAAGGTCACAAACCTCCTGTGCTCTGATGGAAATATTCTTCCTCATCTCTAGAGCTGTTAACATTATCTAGGCCTATTTATAGAGGAGGTAGTTTTTCTTTCCCCTCTAGTCCAACCGAGAATTCAGAGACAGAAAGAACAAGGGTGAAAATATAAAGTTCACTCAGAGTTCTTTTAACCTAAATGTAACCATGTAAAATATGGCAACTAAGCCTGGAGTAATTGCCCTAGACTTGCCTTCCAGTCATGGTACAAAAAAAAAAAACAAAAACAAACAGTGCCTGGCCCAGATTATGGTATGTGAGGTGAATTTGTAAGGTTAGTTAAGGCTCCCTTCCCATGAATGGAAATACTGATTTTTTTATCTCAGAAACAACATTCTTGGTGATTCAAAAGTTCTATATTCAGAGAAAAAAAATGGAAAAAAATCTCTAGAAATGTAGTGCTGTTTGGTTGTTTTTTCTTTAAAGAAAATGTATATTCTGAATGTCTTTTCTCAGTAAAAGATGTTGACATAAACATACATGATAGATAAAAATAAGAGAATATATTAATATTCAGATGTTACTTGAACCAAGGGCAGATTATTGAAGATCTCCAATAATCTTACAGTGGAAATAATACTTAGGTCAAGTTCTGATATTTTTTAAATGTTACTTGCTATGTGTTCTTAGAATTTGCAGGTAAATACCTCAGTGATTACCTACATTAGAGTCACAGGTTTGATTATAGCAACACCTTCAGTTAACAAAAAAAAAAAAAAACAAAAACAAAAACAAAAAAAAACCCAAAAAAACAACACTGAACAATTTGTACGTTCTTTATCTGTGTACATAAAGCTAAGAATTTAGTATTAGTAGAGTTGAAATCCTATCAGTATTATAACTATCAATTCAGACCTAAGTATTATGAAAAAAGAATACGTAGAAAAAAATAAACAATAAAGAAAATACAGTTATAACATTATAAAACATTTATGTGTATTTAGTTTTGTGGTGGTACACTATTTTTTTCTGCTGTTCCACATGTTTCCAAGTTCAGTGATTTCATTCAGTTGTAGCGGGGTGCTACAGTGAGTTGTCAAGATCAGGAGTACTTCGTTGTTCATCGCTATCATCTACATAAACCTATGGTTTTATAACTAAACTTGGTTAAAAAAAGAGAAACATTTCATATTTTACTCAGTTTCAAAAACTAAAATCCAGTACATCCTACAGGCCTTAGTGTAATTTCCTCTAGTCTACTAGAAAGGAGGAGCAGATTTTCTGCTAAAACTCCAGTTATGGCTAACTAGAGTGTCTTAATCATTCTACAGCCACATATTCTACTGCTAGATTAAGCTGCTTTTTCAGTGTTGAGACAAGTACTGAAGCCTGGTTTCTGCTTCAAAGAGCTTACTGTCTGAGTTTACATATGTGACATGGAAATGAGAAGTGACAAGTGAACAATAGAAACAGCAGGGGAGAGAGGAAACATAAAAGGATATGGTTTACAGAATTGTCACAGAGTTTCTCAGAGACATGTTTCATCTCCCTACAATTTAGTCATCAAAGTTATATATCTAGTATTAGCAAATAGAAAACCATTTCTCTATGTTGTCAATGGAGCTAACTGGATGTCTACAAAAAATTATTTGATACAGAAATTTATTTTAAAGTAGATGAATGACTTTCTGGATGACATTAGCCTTCTCCACCAATAATTGAAAAACCCTTGGCTTGTCCTACTCACCCAGCTTTCAAATTTGTAATATTTTATATGACAAATATTTTGTAAGAAGACCGTATGTTTAGTTAAGAAAAGATGACAAAATAACAATGCACTGATAGGAATAATCTTAGTGAAAGATAATGGACCTTCATCTTGTTGCATACATCATTTTAGAAGTGTTTTAAAGAATATCATAGATTGTTCCTATTCCTCTCTCTTAATACACTGAAATTTAGGAATCTGTCAACAGTGTGTTTTCCACAGTGAAATTCTTCCTGCCTCAGAACAGCATTCAGTGAGGAATTTCACATCAAAATCCATCCCTTTGCTTTGACAGATTGCATAGATAGAATGCCTGGTGGTCCTGAGTAGCAATGCAACCATCCAATAAAGTCATTCAGTGAAAAGATAGACCAAGGGTTATATCCTAAACACATTAATTTGCAGTGTTAAAAATCCTGGAGAGCTGGTACAATATGGACTTTCAGACTTCAGAGGTCTTGACAACTCCAAATTTCATGTACACCTTGCTGAAGTTTGTCTACTGTGCAGTTCTTACATGCTAAACAGTATAGGAGTGCCTCTGAACGAAACACTGAAAATTAAGCCTCTGTAACAATCTGTGTTAAGCCAAATCTGACTATCTCAAATGAAACTGAGATGGAACCAAGTAATTGATTGAGAAAGGCACTTTAATTCAATTTTTACAAATGAAAAAGTTAGAAGTATGGGAAAGAAGGTAAAGTTAGGAAAGAGAAGAAGGAAAGAAAATGTTGGCAGTTGCAGCTTCCACCACAGGTCTGTGGCATTTTGAAGCTCAATTCATCTTCTTGGTCAGTGTCAATGCAAGCAACCAACCAGTCTCTTACAATTTCACAGGCAGGTGTTGTGGAGGGCCTGTAGGCCTGAAAATAGGCTTATTTTTTGCCTTGCCTCTCCTGGACATGTTTTCCTGCCCAAACCAGAGGTAAACACATTAAGTGGATAAAGAAGCACAAAAGGGGCACAGTAGGCCTGATGCCATAAAGTCTGGCCTGCCTAAGGTCCAGGTTGTAAACAGGTTGTGTAAGCTGTTTGTAAACATGTTGTGTATGCTCCGTGCGCCTAGCCCATGCTCTCCTTATTTGGGGGTACTAGGTTTGTGATTTTGCCTGGTATTGTTTGGTTGACTGCCATAACCTGATTGGTCATTCCAGTGTCCAAAGGGCCATTAATCTCAGCCTACATTTAATAAATAGGGGCACACAGGTATACAGCGTGCTTCTGCTCTCTCTCTCTCACTTCACCAGTGTGCTCACACTCACTCTCAGGTCCGGTGCTCAGCCCCCCCCTGCTCACAATCACTCACATTAGGCTTTAGACTCACCAGCCTCTTGCTTATGCCTATTTGCTGTTATTACGGAGACAGATTCTCCCATAGTCTCCCAGCCAGCTGTGCACTCCTTGCACTCTACTGCAGTGAGTCATCAGGACTAGATCCTGTATTGCCTGCCATTATTGCCTGGTAAGCATTCTATTGCCACTGAGTTAACCAGGAAGCAGACCCACTTCTGCACATTATCGGCCTACCAGCAAGTGTGAGACTGTGCTCAGACTGCACGGCATCCTTCTCCTGCACCTGAGGTCCTACCTATGAATTCCCTGGATAGAGTGTTCACGAGAAGCCACGAGACAAGGACAGAGATTGTATCCTTTGCCAGAAGAACAAAGGCAGAGACTGTTCATCCCCCAGAAACCAGGAAGATTTTTCTTTCCCGTGCAACTGGGAGGATTCCAGCCTCAGAGTCCACAGGCAAAGCTCTCCTGAAGTTTGGACACTAGTAATAGGCTGTGACATACCCCCAGAGGGTGATTATTGATAATTAATTAGAATTGTGAGTAAATGCTTTAATGCCTCTGTAGTTCCTATTGCCTCCTGCCATAGAGCNGTCTCCCCTGTGCCACAAATTGGAGTAGGCAGCAGAATCCCCCTCTGCAACAGCAGCAAGGACAGAATACAAACAAACAAAATGAGATGGGTAGTTGAGTATGTTAGTTGTAGCAAGCCATATAGCCTACCAATCTCTGTCATGTCTGTTTCAAAGTACTGTTCATCTAATCAGTGAATTTCTTTACCGGATATTGCATTTTTATCTTTTCATATATTGCAGGATCCAACCTTATTCCATTTTTGGTGCATGAGGTAAAAGAGGGAGAAAAACATGACATATTCCAAAAAAGAAATTTCAGTTATACTCCTAATCCATGTGTTAGAAGTAATTACTGGCTTAACACGTGAGAGTGGTTTATTTTGTACAGATAATTGACATATATATGTATGTATATATCTTGTCTTTATCTAGGAATTCTGAAAGATAAGTAATAATTGGAAGAGAAAGAAATAGCAGCCTATTCAGACTCTTAAAAAAAAGCAGCCCTTAAAAAGTGGACATCATACAAGTAATTCATCTTGGTCAAGATGTTAATTTCTTTCTATTGACTATGTAAAGAGCAATGGCATTTCTAGGCTCCTGAATACTGCACAGTAAGATACTTAAGGTCTGCGAATGTCTGAAGCAGAAAATGAATTCAGTTGCCCCTGTAAGCAACCACTATCTTTTCAGTATTCATAAGACTATATATATTTTCAACCACGGTGGGAAAAAAAAGATTGGAACTGAAAGCCCCCCCTCCATGGCAGGGCGGTTAGAACTAGATGATCCTTGTGGTTCCTTCCAACCCTGACTGATTTTGTGGTTCTATTATTCTAATTGCTGGGAAATATATTACTTTCATACACAGAATACAAAATCAAAGTTGTCCCCTTGCACCCAAATCACTCTGCACACATGTAGCATATTCACCAGAAATTTCACATATGGAGACACTACCCTCAGTGTCTCAGGAGTCTGTCATGGAGGGCCCATAAGCCCAAAAAATAGGCTCATTCTATGCCTCACTTTGCTTTGCCTGCCCAGGCATGTTCCTCCCCAAACCAGGGGTAAACAAGCCCAAAACGGGTAAACACATTAAAAGGCATAAAAGGCACAAAAGGCCAAGGTGCCATGGTGTCTGCCTGGCCCCAGCCCTGCTAAGGCCTGTGTAGTACACAGGTTACATAAGCAGCTTGTAAACAGGTTGCATAAGCCCACACTNGCTGTTATGGAAATGGAATCTCCCAGCCAGCCAGCCGTGGTGAGCTAATCAGGCCATTCAATCCTGCATTGTCTATATATTTGAGGAGCACAGAATCCAGATAGCCGTGTATGCCCATTGCTTCAGCCTGGTAAGAGTCAAAGCTGCCAAGCCACCAGGAGCAGACCCTTGTCTGCAGAGATGTGATCGACCTGACAGCCAAAGTGAGAACCGTGCTCAGACTGCACTGCACCCATCTTCTCCAGCACCAGAGGTTCTGCCAATGGCCCCAGCAGTTCCAGGACAGAGTATCCAGAAGGAACCAGGAGACAAGGCAGACAAAGCATCCTTGCCAGGAGAATGAGGTAGAGACTGTATTGATTTCCCCAGATAGCTGGGACAACTGAATTAATATCTCCTCAAACCAGGAAGATTTCCAGCCTCACAGGTCCACGGGCAAAGTCCCCCTGAGGTTTGGATGCTAGATAAATAGGCTGTTGGCATAACCCTGGAGGGTGATTAATGATTATTGATAACTAATCAGAATTGCGAGTTAATACTTTATACCTCTGTACTATCTGTAATATCTTTAGTCTCCTGCCATAAAGCAGAAAGTGTTTCAGCCCACTCTGCTGGGCAAATGGCACATTGACCCCAAACAGCACTGAGCCCTGGGGAAAATTCTTCTCTCTGTTAATAGTCTGTTAATAGTTCCATGCTAGTCATTGTAATACAGTTATTAATAAGCCGTTTGTGAATATTATACCCATAAGGTCAACTCATAACTGTTTAATATTAAAAATAGTGGTTTGGGGTGTTGAGAGTTAAGAATATTGAATTTAATAAATGTATATTTTTATATAAATTATCTCTCACCTATTGATTTCTCCCTTTCACCACAAATGGGCGACAAGGGCAGAATTCCCCTCCGCAACAGAGTCTTTCTCACCGTAGCAGCCTCAACCTTAGGAACTATGTTTAGATGTGTGCTGGACAAAAAGTAACACAAGGTCCCCATCTACATCCTTACATCTAGACTCTACACATGGTCAGAGACATTCAATAAAATATACATATAAAATATGAATATAACATTTGTTGCATGTGTTCAGCATAGAATTACAATATATATTAAAAAAAAAATGAAAGACCACAGGCTATATATATAAACTTTTAGAAGTGAGAGACCTGTTACTTTGCAGTTTAGACATTGCACAGCATACATAGGATTAGAAAGACGGAACTTACCGAAAAAGAGAATAGAAATAATAGGTTCACTTTTCGCTTTGATGCTATGGCTACAAATCTCATGAAAAGGAAAATATTTTGAAATTTTAAGAATCTATTTTTAACTTGAAGTAGATGTTATTTTTTATCTACATTTTCAATGCTTTTCAGAAATAAAATTTTAAACAGAAAAAACTTTGCAATATGTTATTTGATTTGTCATTTTGAAAAGCGTCATGATTTAGATCCTGACAGCAACTTGGCCTCATACAGCCACTCACATTCTGCTCTTTCACCAACTAATGCAGTGGGAAGGAAAAATGAGAGTAAAATGCAAAACTTCACAGATCAAGATAGGGAGAGCTTAACAAAACAATAAAAAGAACTAAGAAGCAACAGGAATAATAATAATGCTAATGAAGTAATATGTAGAGATAATGATATTGACAATTTCACTAAATGCCACATGTATTGAAAGGTGATGTGCCTGCCTGGGCCAGCTTCCCTCTCACTCCTTCTATAGCAGGCATGATGTCAGTATAACACTGAATTGAGCAGTTGAGTTAGTTATCCTTTGAGAAAATTGAGCTCATCCTAGCTAAACTCAGGACAAAAGGAAAATGCTAAACTTTTATGTATATAGACAAGCAAGCACACACACATGCAACTTCCTCAAAAAAATAAATAAAAAAAACCCCAAACAAACCCCAACCAACTGACCAAATAAAACCACCAAAAATAAAACCCAAACAAAAATCATCAAAGGCAAAATAAAAAACAAGCAAACAAAAGCAAATAAAAGACCAAACAAAAATACCAAAACAAGTGAAGTGACAGCTGACAGTCTGAATCCTCTTCTTGATGTATGAGCACAAAAATTCAACACAGTTTAGCCAGCAGGCTTCTCAGCCACACCTCTTAAATGCTGAAAACACTTAATTGTTCTTGATTTGGTCTGCTGGATTTTCTTAAAAAGTAAATAACTTATAACATCAGGTCAATGCAGGTCTGCATTGTATACCTTTGGGAAACAGGTATACTATCCTTAAATAAGCTTTTACTGCAGTTTTCATTCAAGGAGCTTATTTCTTTTTATGAATATGTAAAGAAGTCCTGTGGGGACCAAAATACTGAAAGTCATAAATATAGCTGTAACTATTCTGATGGAATTGGTTTTCACTTTAAAATGTTGATGCATTGACTTTAAAACATTGGACATCTAGTAAAGTTTCTTTTGTGTGAATCTCTCTGTTATATAATTTCTATGGTCTATGGTTCTGTGACATATTAGAGCAATTTGCCAGATTTTGGCCCACTGGATGTTCTGGATTTGACTCCTTTAATGAGGTATTGTGTAATAAATACATAAATATTGTTTTAATTGTTATGGATTTCAAGGAAGAGGTTTGAAATTTGGGGAAGGAAAAAAAAAAGAAAAGGTGTGGAGGTTTAATCTATTCAGAACTAGAATCTCTACCTCCGGTTACCAACATCTATTTTCTGAGCTTCGGTTCTTCTCCATAATTCGAATTTCTTATTTGTAAAAGAGGAATAAGTATACTTGCTCTGGTTATACAGAAGATGTAATTATAATGTAATGAAAACTGACAGAACTGCCAATTTCAGCTCCATAATACTTGAAAGGAGAACTGAAATTGTTAATTTCTCATAAAGAAAAAAATCTGGTTTAGATTGTTATGACACATTGAACCATTTCAATTTACTTTTTATCATTTGAATTATGATGTGGTATTTATGGAATGGTATAGTATGGTATATTATGCAATATCCAAACAGAGAAATGGAAAGTAATTTCAGGAGAAAGAAACAGAAAGAAAATGTTTATTTTCACAATATCTATGTGTATTATTTTGATTTGTGAGAGCTTTTATTATATTTTTCTTCAGAACAATATTATATTGAACCTGAACCAATTTTATAGAGTGTTCAATTTGTAAGTGAAATGTGCATTCCTGATGGTTTGGTTAAATACTTTTCTACTTCCTTGGAAAATGCTGTGAAAGCATAGAGTGAAAAGTGCTATGTAAAGATGAAGAATTGGTGTAATTCTGATCCCAACCAGGCTAGAGAAGTATGACAGCTCAGGTAACTTGCTCATCTAGATTTATACAGCAATGAAATTAACAACTGCATTCCTGTTGTTTACTTTCTGAAGGGAAGGTACAAAAATCTCACAGAATTATGGAATTTTAGGGGCTGGAAGGGACTTTGAAAGATCGTCTTGTCCAACTTCTCTGCCAGAGCAGGATCACTTATACCAGATCACACAGGAATGCACCCAGGTGAGTTCATCACCTGAGGGATGGCAAAGAGCTCAGGTCCAGCCAGCATGGGTTTAGGAAGGGCAGATCCTGCCTCTCCAACCTGATCTCCTTCTATGATCAGGTGAGCCGCTTGGTGGATGTGGGGAGGCCTGTGGATGTGGTCTATCTGGACTTCAGCAAGGCCTTTGACACTGTCTCCCACAGCAAACTGCTGGCTAAGCTGTCAGCCAACAGCTTGGATGGTAACACTCTATGCTGGGTTAGGAACTGGCTGGAGGGCCGAGCCCAGAGAGTGGTGGTGAATGGTGTCACATCCAGCTGGCGGCCAGTCACTAGTGGTGTCCCTCAGGGATCAGTGCTGGGCCCCATCCTCTTTAACATCTTCATAGATGATCTGGATGAGGGCAT
>WAAF01017829.1:0-26576 GCA_013400475.1 Tricholaema leucomelas
AGCAGAAGCACCAAATCATATGGCAGGAGCTCTTGCATGAAGCGAGAAGAAGGAACACTCCTGGTCACTGAGGCTCAGCACTCTACGGCAGAAGGAGCACTCAACAGATCAACAGGTTTAGTAAGGTAAGAAGGAGCATTTTGATTATCAAGAACTGACTTCCTTTGCAAATCTGGTTGCTGCATAGTCACTTGGTAGTTCTTGCTTGTGCTGGTAGCTGTGCTGGTCATCATTGAACTCTGTCTGCTAGGGAAATTAGAGCCAAGAGCCATTCTTGGCTGGATGGAATGAGATTTAACAAGGCTAAGTGCAGGGTTCTACACTTTGGCCACAACAACGCCAAGCAGCACTACAGGCTGGGGACAGAGTGGCTGGAGAGCAGCCAGAAAGAAAGAGATCTGGAGGCGCTGGTAGATAGTAGCTGAACATGAGCCAGCAGTGTGCCCAGGTGGCCAAGAGAGCCAATGGTGTCTTGGCCTGTATCAAGAACAGTGTGGCCAGTAGGACACAGTAGGTTATTCTTCCCCTGTACTCAGCACTGGTCAGGCCACATCTTGAGTACTGTGTCCAGTTCTGGGCTCCTCAATTCAAGAGTGATGTTGAGGTGCTGGAAGGTGTCCAGAGAAGTGTGATGAAGGTGGTGAGAGGCCTGGAACAGCCCTGTGAGAAGAGGCTGAGGNCCTATGATGCTCTGGATGGTGGCATAGGAGGGACAGCATGGCTAGTTCTGCTCTAGCGTGTGAGCGTCTGGTTTGTTTTGGCTAAGTCATTTTGGTACTCCCACCATGCGTGGTGGATGGCGCGAGTCCTACTGCAGAGAGCCGTCTCCAAGCCCCGCAGCGTGCTCAATAAATAGGTTGGACGTTTGGTGTGGTAGTTCCAGCAGTGCTCGGTATTGGCTCAGCTCCGCTTTATTCCAAGTCAGCGGGAAGCGCTGACGGCGAGCCAGCACGGCTCTTACAATCCCTTTCTCTCGCTAATTACTTCTGGCTGCCGTGGAAGCCCCAAGGACTTCAAAGGGATGACACTGGATTTGCACGAGTCTGTCTCTCTGGATCTTCCCTCCCAGTTTCTCAGCCCATGGTGGTCCATAAGGCTTCAGAAGGGGACCCATTAAACAACTGGAGAAAACATTAAAATCCATTCTGCATTCCCACAAATGCACATTCCCACACAGACAAAGGCCAGGAAAATGGGGAGGAATTAAAGCGCTAACGGAACAATTGAAATGCGGCTTTTTGTTCTCTTCTTGGCTGCAAATGGAAAAGCCTGTGCACAAGATGGAGTTGGGTTCTCCGAAAAGTGAAAATGTTCTTAAGTAAAACACCCAGAAATGCATGCTCTGCTCCACATCGAGAGCATTATGGGGTGCCAAGGCCCCAGACACCATCCATTGTGGCAGTTCCAAGCTTAAGCCGTTAACGCCACTGACCTCTTGGTGCTTTTAGCATTGTGTTGCTAACTGACTGGACATCTTCCCTCAGACTAAATGCTCTGTAGACCCTTCTGTCTGTGTCTTAGGGCCATGTAGCCCTCCTATCTGTCTGCTAGTGCAAGCTGAAAGATAGGCCACTCCAAGTGAATCTGTTTTGTCTCCTAAAATGAACAAGTCTTCAAGGAGCTTCATACACCTCACACCTAAGCATTTGCATCCCCAGCACACTGCTGCTCTACTCTTGTGGGACAAATTTCTGAAGCAAAGTATTGATGCACTGACTTAGAAGTAATGGTTTTAGACTAAAAGAGGGAAGATTTAGAGTAGGTGGAAGAGAGACATTTGTTACACCGAGGGTAGTGAAACAATGGCAGAAGTTGCCCAGAGAGTTGATAGAAGTCTCATCCCTGGAAATGTTCCAGGTCAGGTTGGACAAGGCTGTGAGCAGCCTGATCTAGAGGAAGATGTCATGGCTCACTGCAGGAGGTTTGGACTAAATTACCTTTAAAGGCTCCTTCCAACTCAAAACATTCTATGATTCTCTGACTTCCACAGCTTTCCTTTGGATGGAGATGTGGCCTGCTCTCTGTGAGGGAGTAAAGAAACCCTGAAGTGAAGCAATCTGTAACATCCACAACCGTGCCAGAATACCTACCAAATCAGTGCGACCCTTCTCCCTCTCTCAGCAGCTGGGTTGAAGAGGAGAAAGTCTGATTCAGGCTAAGCAGAAAAAAACCACTTTTTTATCTTGGTGTAGGTTTGAAGGAGATCCCAGGGGCAGTGATACCAGCTTAGTGGGCTGAGGAAGGGCAGGTTGGGAAGCAATGCTCTCCATGTCCTTTGGAGTGTTAGAAAAATGCAGCGTTGAAACCTGAAACCACAGCAGCAAATGTGTCGGAGGCCTTTTTCCTTCTACAGAGCATTGCCTGCCTTCTTGGGCCCTTTTGGGTTGGGAAAGTGGTGTAATTTCTTTCTGTGATTCATAACCAGAGAGCTTTCTGTAACAAAGGCTGTTGGAGACATCTCCAGCATCGCTTCATTTCCTAAAAAAAGAGGAGGGATGGATTAATTTATTTCCCTAGAAATAACCAACTCATGGCTCTTCTGAGCAGTTTCCTGCAGGGTGGGAACAAAGGAAATGGGGAGCTGTTTATCCCCAGAGCTTCTATTAACCCCTTTGCCACGGGGAGGTTCAGCCCTTGGGACGCAGTGGTGCATCTTTACACTCAGCAAGGGCCTCTGAACCCTGGAGGGTATTCCAGGCACGATGCTTGAGAATCATCCCATGGCTGGATGAATGCTGTCCAATGTGGAGAAGCTTTATGAGCACTTTTTATAACATGGGGAAGTTTTAGAACTAATCAATGGGACAGCTCTGGACAAAGAAAACAAATTTAAGTGATTCTGGCCAGACTCCTCCTGGACAGAATCCCTCCTGGGTTGGTTTCATTTGCTCTTCTCCTGATTCTGACCCATTTCAATAGGTGGAGAAGCAGAAGTTTCCACCGAGTCATTAAGAAAGCGGTGATTTCGAAACAGCCAGAACAGACCTGACCATGCTCATTTGAACGGGCTTTTAGTAACCTTCAGAGACTGGCAATTGGGGTGGTAAACCCACTTTATGATCTGTTATTACCTGTGCTCTGCTCAGAGGCAGCAAAACTCATTACGGGCGTAAATGGCCAGAGCAGTCGTGCGTACCCGTGCAGGCAGCCTTTAATGCTCTCCCTCTTCCGGCTTCTCAGCGATAAAACCTCATTATTGGTAAAAAACAAAAGCTGTAGAGTTAGCTGCTGGTTTGCCTAGTGGTCAGGCTTCTGTGCTTGAGGTTTTATTTTGTTGCTGATGTCCTGTGGATGATGACTGTAGAAAACAGGCTTAGTTTTTAAGAAGTCAGCCAGTATGGTGTGCTTTCTGGTTTTAATTTAACTGCACATTAAATGTTCCCCTTTGCCCCAAGTTTTATTAAGGAGAAATTAAAGAAAACCTCGTTAAGCTGGAAACACAGAAAGAAAACAGTCCATCCTGCTGGGCCAAAGAAACAGCCTTAGGATCAGCCCTACAGCATTATAGTCTAGTTCTCCCAATCTGATATAATAACAAGCATCACAGATTGGAAAGGGCATGGGCAGTGCAGGGGTTTCTCTTTGAGAAAGTCAGGGAGAAATGACAGCTGAGCTGGACCTTAGAATTTGTGAATACAGCTGGTGGACGTCAGTGCAAGCTGAACACGCTGATCCCTCGATGGCCCTGCACCTCTCCCTGGTTTTACAACTCAAATAGAAAACTTTTCATGTTTCTAACAAGCAGAAATACCAAACTCCATCAAAGTCCCAGCCAACTATCTTGGCCATAGAATATCAGTCCAGAAAAGCTCAAGAAGCTGGTCCTGTGGAGAAAGACTTCAAGAAACAAACACTCTGGTGCATTCCAATGGGCTTGTTGGTCCACTGGCATGTGATACATTGTCCTGAGCATCAGGACATGTTCACACTCCCCACCAGCTTTGTTTCTCCCATCTTATCCAGTGTTCTGGCTTAATACCATGGTACAGTAAGAGAGCCACAAGCTGCATTGGGGTTTAAAGGTGCATGCTAGCACCTGTAACCCACCATTGCCTTCAGATGCTTCAAAAGCACGTTTCTGGGTTTTATACCACATTAACCTTGCAATGAAGCCACATGATTTGGCTGGTGCTCTAGGAAATCTCAGAAATCTGTTGCTCGTGGTGGTGTTTCTCCACACCTCACCTGTGCTGGATTTTCTCACTGGAAGGAAAAGGCACAGATTAATTCGGTATTAACTAATACTGAGAGCACCATCTGGTGGGCTGCGGGACCAGATAATGCAGTCAGTCAGAGGTAGGAATGGGCTCGGGGCCTGAAAACAACCCAGAGATGCATCTCCTTGGGGCTTTCAAGTGGAGATGGTCCACCTGGTCTGGTTTTCTACAGCCACTAACTGGCAGCCTCAAGGTGAAAGTGGAAATATGATGAAGTCTTAAAATCAGTTGTATTGTGACTATGAGTTCCACAGCTCTGTGGTGTTTCCCATACATATCTACATGGGAGTATATTTATTTCTTTTTCATATATATGTATATAAATATATACCCATTTTCAGTTGGCTGGTATTCAACGTTACCATCTGCAGGCTGTTCCTGTGACTTAGCACAGCCCAAGTGATTTGGAACCAGCTACCTTATTGCTGGTCCTCATGGTTTCACCCAGAGCCCTGTGAAATCCTATTAACCCTTACGAAGACTCTTCATTTACTGTGCTGAACAAAACCTAGAGAGGTGACCTTCAAAAAGCAGATGAACCCCATACAAATCAAGCCCAAGGTTAAAAGCTCAATCTTTTCATTGACCTTTCTTTGTAACCCTGAAGCTTTGCATGCTTAAGGGTGGGAGACATCCTCCCAACACATTACATGGCTTTTGCCCAGCAGCTGATGCTCCATTTACTAGTGTGAGAGTCTGTCAAAAGGTCTCCTTCACCTGCCTTGTTCACTGCTGGCTGACCAAGAGATTCCTTCTCTAATGTATCCAATAAGATGAGGGATGAACTCTCCCAGGCATTTTTAAAATGTTGTTATGATATACATTGATATCTATCAAAATGTTTCCCATATGCAAGCTGTCAGGGAACGTGCCTTTGTACGTGCCTGTGGAAATTGGGTGCCTCAGCTTGAGAGGGGCACTTGAGGAGGGCTGCAGTATGAGGAGTACAATAACAGCAAAGATTTTGTGAGGTTTCGAGCCCTCACCAGCCTCAGGGGGAGAGGCTTTTGCTTCTCTGAGCTGAACTCCTATCCCCAGACTCAGTCCATGTGATTTCCATTAAAATACCCTCTGAGCAAAGGTGAAAACAGTCAGAGCTATTAAGCAATTTTAGTCCAGCCTCAGCTTTCTGCTCCCCTTGTCCATGGGGTACTCTGTTGGGCTGGCAGTGATGGAAGGATGATGGCAGGCTTTTCTTTAGTAAATAAGCAAAGATGTTTGATATGGTTTGCTCTGCTCTTGTAAGAGGTGAAGGAGATGTTGGCAAAATTTGACTTAAGACCTGAATGACTACAACCCACAGATGTCTTGTATCTTAATGAGATGGCATTGCTGAGCGTGTGCTGTGACAGTCTCTGAGATGTTCCGTAACATGCTTACATTGAGTTTGATTGTTATTATTTGTTTTGTTCCCACACAGCCACCAGATACTTCATAGAGTTATAATTTATGTGGATTATTCATGAACAGGGGCAGCTTATGGTATTTGATCCTGAACGTTGGTTGCTGGGTTGGTTTTTGTTGTTGTTGTTGTTGCAATGAGCTTAGATCAAGCATAAAAAGAGAAAACAGTACCAAGGGAGTTTCCTTGCATGCCTTTCTGGGATGTTTTTCTGTCAGTTCTATGTGCTGGTTGGTTCCCAGGGGTCAGTGTTCCATCTTCTATGTCCTCCTCAGTGCTTACCCTCTGCTGGCTCTTCTCTCAGCTGAGGCAGAGTGGAACCAGTTCTCACATGTCCTCAAAAGAAAAATCTCATAAGTAAACACAAGAGATGTTTCTCATAGCTTCAATAGCGTAGCAGGTGGAAACGTGCAAGCAGGGTGGAAAGAAAACCAGCTGGGTGGACCCAACTCTGTTGTCAAAGTGTCAAAAGCTAATTAATAGAAACTCCTGCTGTTGCTTTTCTTGAGTAAACACTCCTAAGGGCTCTGCTGCCAATAGCAAACAAGTCACGCTTGAGAAACATGTTAGCAGGAGCCCCAGGCAGGTTTCCCAACCAGAAGGTAGAGAGACATGGGCTTCCCCCTTCAGGCTGAGTCGTGAGAACTGCTCAAAGTGCCTTGTGGAGATTTTCAAGTATTTCCTCCTCCTGCAGATGAGGACTTGGTGGAGTCCCAGCCCCTTGTGCAATCCACCTCTGGGTTTGCTTTTCGAAGCATGAGCAACGATGCAAATATTTTCTTGGAGGTGTACCGAGGTCCTCCCTAGGACAGGGGCAAAACTCTCCCTCCTCTCCTTTTCTCCAAACCCATGCCAGTGTGCTTGGGCTGCCATTGCTGTCGTCACTGCTCTGCATGCAAAAGCTCCCTGTGCACAGTGCCATCATCGTACTTTCTCAGCTTTAAGATCCTGTTAGGGTAAAGCAACGCTGTGCAGCCACACAGCTGCGAATGCTGCTCACTGACGTTGTGGTGAGCTTGCTGCAGCAGAGGGCTGAGTCCACTGTGTTTGGAAATGGGTGGAAGAAACCCTAGTTGTGCTCTGGTATCTCAGTTACAATCCCTTGTTCTTCCATGCGGACATCAGAGACATGAAGTGGGAAAATCAATGCCTTGGTTAAAATTGCTGGCTAAATGTTGAAGTAGGCTTTGACTTCTGATGGTCACAGGATCACAGGATGTCAAGGGTTGGAAGAGACCCAAAGAGATTATCGAGTCCAACCCCGCTGCCAAAGCATGACCATACAGTCTAGCTCAGGTCACAGAAGTATGCATCCAGATGGGCCTTGAAAGTCTCCAGAGAAGAAGACTCCACAACCTCTCTGGGCAGCCCATTCCAGTGCTCTATGGCCCTTACAGTAAAGAAGTTCCCCCTTGTGCTGAGGTGGAACCTTCTGTGCTGCAGCTTACATCCATTGCTCCTTATCTCATCATGAGGAACAAGTGAAAAGAGCCTGTCCCCTCCCTCCTGACACTCAGCCCTCAGATATTTATAAACATTTATTAAATCCCCTCTCAAGTCTTCTCTTCTCCAGACTAAAAAGCCCCAGGTCCCTCAGCCTCTCCTCATCAGGCAGTGCTCCTGCCTGATGAGGAGTCCCCTAATCATCCTCATAGCACTCTGCTGGACCCTCTCCAGCAGATCCCTGTCCCTCTTATACTGGGAAGCCCAAAACCGAACACAGTAGTCAAGATTAGGTCTCACCAGGGCAGAGCAGAGGGGGAGGAGAACCTGGAGACACTCGTCCTAAAACACCCCAGGATCCCATTGGCCTTCTTGGCCACAAGGGCACATTGCTGTGCCATGGTTAACTTGTTATCCACCAGGACTCCCAGGTCCCTCTCCACAGGGCTGCTCTCCAGCAGATCCTCTCAGCCTGTATGGGTGCAGCTTATTATGCCTCCCCTGATGGGACAATGCTTTCCCAGCAGCTCCCAGCTATTCTCACAGAGGAATCTAGAAGCATGGACACACTACTGCTGCACAGCAACTTAAAAAGGCAAAAGAGCAAAAATCCCTCATGCAGATGAGTTTTTGCCCCGGTGACGTTTCCCTCCCCCCCATCTCCTGCTTTTTGCCGCAGGCTCTGAATCGCAGCACCTGCTTGTTTCAGCTGCTGTGATTAACACTGGAAAAGAAAATGATCAGTGAGGCTTGCTTTCTTCTCTCCAAACAATACCCAAAATCTCCCCAAACTGGCATGCTCTGTACAAAACCCCTCCACATTAATAAGCACGCCTTTGGACCCTAAGAAATGTCTTTTGTGTGAGGTTCTCTCTGCATTTTAATAAGCCTGGCTTTCTACAAAGACACACAGCCCCCCCAGCCCCCCCAAAAAAAAGAAGAGGGAAACAGACACATGCACAAAGACAAATTTCATTAGGCTCTAATCTCCTTTCTGACCAATACACTCCTGCCGATCTCTAAGCCTTTTCAGCTCAGCAATGCTCCTTCTTTTTCTTCTTTTTAAAATCTTGTTGTTGTTTTTGTTCCCCACCAAAATAAATCTTGTCCCTGCTGCAAAACACCGAGTACTAGCATTAAGCACAGCAATGTTGAAATGGGTAGCACCACTCTCCCCCCCCCCCCCCCCCCCCCCCCCCNTTTCTTTAAGGTGTGAAGTTGTTAATGAGGTGTCCCACACAGCAGAAACCTAGCAAATCCTTTGATTAAAATCAGTTCAAGTGGCAGAGGCTGAATTATTTGTACTTGGTCCCTTTGAGGGATGGTAGTGCCTGTGGTTGTGGGGAGAGGAGAAAAAGATGAGAAATAACATATGCTGGGCAACGAGTTTGCTTAATTTGGCAAGATAATATCAAGAAAAGGGAGGGGGTTGTTAAATGGCATCAGCGCTCGATACCGTATAAACAGAGGTGCTGGCAGGAGCATTTGCTTTGAAATGCAGCATTTTTTGGCTGGGAGAGACTCTAAGTGTAAGATCTTAGGTCAGCAGTACAGCAGCAGGACAGAATTTCTGTTGGGATGGAGGGAAATCAGGGTGTTTATCCCCACATCTGTACGTTGCCTTAAGGCTATCATCTCTCTTGCTGTGGAGTGAGATGTACAGTGGTGGCTCCACAGCAGGCAGCACCGTGATGGGACTGATATGAATTCCTCTGAGGAAATTGCTCCCAGTGGCACTCAGGATCTCACCTATGAGCTCGCTGTGAGAGGGCTAAGGGTTCAGTTTTCTGTTGTCATCTTCAGTTTTAGTTAGGTCCCCAAATCCCATGTTTTCCCAAGCTCTGAAAACATTGGATGTAAGGTCCTATAGCTATAGTCATGCTGAGGAGCAAAGGAGGGGCTGAGCTTTCTCTTGCTCACTGCTTTGCGTTTCCTCTCCTGCACAATGCAAGCTCTTAAACTCTGTTGCATTCTCACTTTGATCACTGGAAATATGGGTCCATCATGTGCATATAGAAACTGCAAATAAAGGATCAGCATGCTTGAACTACTGAGCTGTAGAACTAGCATGAAAAGAGAGAAATCACAATGGAAGGAGCAAATCAACCCAATGCAAACTGCTTAGCACTGCTTTGCCAAAGGAGTTCATATTTTTGGCTGGCAGCCTACTGGAGCATTCCTGGCATAGCTGCACTGGCCCTGGGGTATTTAGTTGCTTTTGGGTCCAGGCATTTTGGCTGGCTGTGCAGGACTCTTCTGCTTACACGGTTCAGGGTAGGGTTAGAAAGCAGTTTGTGGGTGTCTGGGCACTTGTGCAAGAGGTGAGTTGCTGTGGCCTTGGGATCTTGAAAGTTGATGAAGAGTCAGTTCCCTGTCCTGAAGGAAATGTTACCTGGACACCCTGGACCAGGAGGGAGACCTGTGGATGAACAGTTGGACATGAACTGGGAATGTCCACTTGCAGCCTAGAAGACCAGCTGTATCCTGGGCTGCGTCCAAAGCGGCCTGGACAGCAGGTTGAGGGTGGGAGTTCTGCCACTCCAGTCTGCTTTGGTGAGACCCCACCTGCTATAGTGTCTAGTTCTGGAGTCTTCAGCACTGGAAAGACATGGACTTGTTGGAGCAGGTCCGGAGGAAGAATACAAAAATGATCAGAGGGCTGGAACCCCTCTGCTGTGAGGACAGGCTGAGAAAGTTTGGGTTATTTACTATAGAGATGGGGAGACTTTATTGCAGGCTTTCAGTACTTAAAGGGGGCCTAGAAGAAAGATGTGAACAGGACCTGTTGTGATAGGACAGAGGATGATGTTTTTAAACTAAAATAAGAGATTTGAAGAAGCACTGGGATGGGCTCCCCGGAGAGGTTGCGGAGTCTCCTTCTCTGGAGACTTTTAAGGCCCATCTGGATGAGTTCCTCTGTGACCTGAGCTAGATTATGGTCCTGCTCTGGCAGGGGGATTGGACTCGATGATCTCTTTGGGTCCCTTCCAACCCCTGACATCCTGTGATCCTGTATGATTTAGACTGGATAGAAGGAAGAAATTTGTTACAATGATGGTGGTAAAACTGGCCCAGGTTGCCCAGAGAGGTAGAAGATGCCCCATCCCTGGAAACATTTCAGATCAGGTGGATGGGGCTCTGAGCAACCTGATCTAGTTGCATATATTCCTGTTCACTGCAGGGAGGTTGGACCAGATGACCTTTAAACATCCCTTCCAAGCCAGAACATTCCATGATTCTATAAGGTGGCAGCTGCCAGCCCGAGAGACTGTCCATGGGGATGGAGTCAGAGTTAGGAGCTAGTAATGACCAGCTGTACAATGGAAGCATCCAGGAAAGCAAAAACATCTCCCATTTTTCTCACCTTTGGCTGTCAAGGCTCAATCACACTTATCAAGCTTCCAAGTTTTAGCAGAGCCAGGGTGGGTGCCAGCAGCTGCCTGTGCTGGTGTCCTCACTACCCCTTCCTGCCATGCTCTTGCAGGACCAACGAAGGGCATGTGAGCAGATGGCTGGCATACAGCAACCCTTCCATCCTCCCCAGCCCTATCACACCCGTGAGCACTCAGGGTTAGCTCCAGGGTCTCCCTGATGGCTCAGCTCCACCTGGACAATGTAGCATGTAAAGACTGTTACATCAGCCCTCTCTGGAGCCCAGCTACCAAATAGAGCAGCGCCCCAGCCAGGGAAGGACAGGAAATATCATGGCTCTGGCCCTGTCCCTGGCAGGACTCTCATCTGTGGTCCCCAGGGTTTGAAGGAAAATGGTTTTCATGCCCTGTAAAAAAATGTTGTAATTGCAGACAGTCCATCCAGCCTGCAAGGAATTCTTGGTCTGAAAAATACCCCCCAAAAAAGAGAATGATGTGTCAGGGATATGTGGCACAGCCATCAAAGAGCCTGAGTGATGTCAGGGACAGTAAGCAGCTGCCTGGAAAGCTGAGCAGCCAAGATGGCTGCAGAACAGGTGCTCAGTGCCTTCAACATGGAGGTTAAGGCACATCTTGTAGTCTCATGAGGCTTGTAAATAGATCCAAGAGCTACATAGGGGCAGATGCTGGTCACTTCCCACTCTGGTGGTGTTATTCTCCTGATTAGAGAGCTGAGGGGGCATAAGAAACCCCAACCTTTTGCAACATCTGGGAAAACAACTCTCATCAATCCATGTGCTTGAATGAAACCCCTTACATGGAGGAGCAGGATCAGCAGGGTCCCACCATGCCACTCATGCTGATTTGTTCTGCCTTCTTCCCTCCAGTCCTGATGGGGAGGTGCAGCAAGCCTCTCTCTGCCCCCGAGTTATTTTTGACTTATTCATGTTAATAAAATCTCCAAACACAGCTGGGACTGTGAGATTCTCTTTGTCCTTAGAGGACTGGTGTGGAGCATATATTTAGGGTCCTTCACCTCGTTATGCCTCCTGATCTGTGTCCAGAGGATGCTCCTTGCTGTTCGGCTAGAGGGGAACGTAGCTGTGGCTCTGTGAGCTCTTCCCAGAGGAAACTTTTTGCTATCTCATGTAGAGAAAAAATGGGGAAAAGTCTGATAATTTCATTTATTTTGGAGTGGGATTTTTTTTTTTTATTAATAGTTTCACTGGTGCAGTAAATATTTAGTCACCTAAGGCCTGCAGTCCTGCACAGCAATTGTCTTCTGATTGAACGCTCTGGCTCCCTTCTGTAGCAGTTAGTGCATGCAGCCATTGTTCCCTTTTGGGTCAAAAAGGAGTAAAATCAGGCATGTGCCTTAATATTTCTAGGCCAGCTCAGAGGTGGGCTTCTGCACAACTGAAATAAATCAGAGGATGTGGTGAGGTCTTAAAAATTGCCACATTCAAAGACTCCTTCAAATGTAACAATCAACTGCTAGCAAAAGTCTTCTCCGAAATCACTTAACCGCTGCAGACAGCGTACAGCTTGAAGGGGAAAAAAATCCCCCAGCCCAATAATGCAGTGATCTTTGGGTGAGCAGTCAGATCAAAGAATTGCAGAAGGACTTCTGCACTTGAAAGCTCATCTGGTTATATTACCAGTGACATCATTTGGGCTAATGGAAGATGTGCCCCTCTTTGTAAATGCTCAGTGCTCAGCTATTCAGGCTATAATAGCACTATGTTAAACATGGAAGATAGCAAAGACTTCCAACAAGCTCATAGTGAATGCATTTGAAAAGTTGCCCATCGCTTACAAAAAACAAAACCTTCTCTTGAGCCATCTGTAAGAAGAGGAGGAAAGCTGGTAGATGCCTTCTTTACCTTCCTGCAAGCCAACTGCGTGCTCTCTTCGCTACACATGGCAATAGCAAATCTGTACAATGTGACTTAAACATCAGAGGTATTTTGGGAGACAAATCCCAGCACCAAACATCTGTTCCTCTGTTTCCCGTGACCAAAAGGGATAGGTCAGGCTTAACCAGAGTCAAAGTGCCTTTTACATCCTGTTCCTCCATGCAGCTCTGCACAAGCTCAGCTTTGAGCAGGCAAATCGCTTGTGCTCCTCAAATTAAACACAGGCAGGATCTCTGCCAGGATCTGTGCACAGGGGTTTAAGCTAAAGCAAACTAAGGGTTCTGGACCAGAGTTTGAAAAACTACTCAAAAGTTTGAAAAACTACTATTCAGGTCTCTTGGCTGTCTTTGTATTTAAGGTGAAGACACTGTGCAGAAATGGCACATTACTGTGCCCAACTGTTGCTGTCAGGAAAAGGTAACTACCTGTCCTTACCCAGCCATCAGGCTTAGTTTTAATGGAGCCTCCAATGGGAGGTCAAAGACTCCTCATCAGAGAGGCTGTTACGGAATAAATCAGAGCAGCTCCAAGTGAGCAGCTTTTTTCCATTAGCCAGGGCAGAGCAGAGAGATCGAGTATCCATCCTGCCTTGCTGGCCAGGGAGGGTGAAGGAAGAGCTCACCAAAACATGTGTCTGCTCTGGAAAACTGCAGCAGACGTGGAGTTTAGGGGTGGGGGTGGGGAAGGTGTTTCTCAGCTAGATTGAACACAATGATTTACTGGAAAATGGGCAGTGGATGGAAACTTCTCTCCCATCTGCCCTGTCTGTAAAGGCATCTTTGGGAAGGTTTTATGAGAATATATTGTAGCCTGGGATTTGCTCTCAAGTCCTTCACTGCAGGGATACTCAGCACTTCTTCCTCCCAAGGAAATTCAGGAAGGGGAAGAGTAGCAACAATTCCTCAGACCCCAGAGAAGCCAGGGTTGTGCCACACCTTGGTCCCAGCCCTGAAGCATGGCAGGCATTGAGAGCTCCTTTTTGAAGGGAGCAAGAACATATTGAAGGATTTTAGACAAAGGATCATGCTCAGAATAGATGTCTTTGTCTTGGGGTGCATTACTTACTTTAAGGGGTCTTTAGAGTTGTTACTCAGGAAAGAGTGATTTGCCTCATCTCTTCTTGGGCCTGCACTGGCAATAAACTTCAGCCATGAGGATGCACTTTGCTTTAGGGAGTACCAAGGTGGTCTGGCTGGAATGACAAAACTAGTCACTGCTGCTGAGAGGTGCTGCTTTCCCTGGGAAATCTGGGGTCATGCTGCAGTCCTCAGGAAATGCGACCTAAATTGGAAGAGGAATAAACTTGAAGAACAATAAAAGCAAGGGAATGGAGTGAAGGGTAAACAGAGCAAGAATCATGTGTAATGTTTTCCTGAATCTGGGTCTGAAAGACATCTAAATATAACAAATATTGAAAACTTTAATCCCATCCAGTATAAACAACAACAAAGTTGGGTTTTTTGGGTAATTTTTTTCCCCTGCCTGGCAGAGAAATAGGAAAAAATTCCTTTTGGATCCCACAGGCAAATTAAGGACAGGATGAAACCCTGCCCCACATAGTGGCATGGCCTTTCTTAACCTTTTAGCATGTGCAGGATGGAGGCTGGATACAGCCCTGTTGAGCTCAGCTTCCCAGTTCACACTGGTTTGGCTAAGATGTGACTGGGAATATCTGAGAATGTGCAGAGCTGCTCTTGCCATCAGGGCCTCGAAGGAGCACAGCACCAAGCCCACCCTATACATCTAGCAGAATCTTTTATGACTGCAGCTCCAACCAGAGTTATCCTCTTTATTTGCAGCAATAGCATCTGGCTGCTCTGACCAGCTGCAAGATTTTTACCTGCATGTGGTTGTCCATGAGAACTGGAAAGACCCTGCCCCAAACTGCATTGTCCTGGGGTTATAATAAGGATTTTTTGTCCTTATCTTCAGGAAGGCAGCAGAGGTAGAACAGGGACCAGGAAGGGCAGCCAAAACCACAGAGGGCAAAGAGCCTTTTCAGGAGGGCCTGGAAATGTTAGGGCTGCTCAGGATGGAGGGGATGGTGGAGGTCTGCAAAATCATGACAATGACTGAAAGAGTGAACTGGGGAAAATTGCTACCTTGGTAGGTGTAGGCAGGAGCTGGGACTGCTGGAGGCATCCAACACAGAAGTGGGGCTCATGTACCCCCCCAACAAGGATTGCCTGCTGCTGTGAGATACTAAGTCCTGGGCTAGGTGGGCCCTTGGTCTAACAGGGACCAAGAGGATTCTTCCCATGTTGTTAAGTCCTGAAGCCTGAGATGGGTCCTTTTGACTTCTGAAAGTTGGAGATCTTAGCAGTTATTTCCTAGATATTTCTGGTTTGTTGTGCTTCAGAAGCCTGCTATGAAGCTCCACAAGGTATTTATACCAGCATGCAACGGCCAGTTCATGTTCCAGTATTATCTATGTGGCCACAGAGGTAGAAACTTCCTCTGGCACTAATTTCCCTGAACAAAGTGTTTCTCTGCATATCCCTGCTGATCCAGCTCACGAATTTCAGTGGGTCATTGGCTGGTAAAATGCCCTTGTGTCTTACCCCTGGGTTATTGAGCTGTTTGGTCCCAGATTTCAGCTTTAGGGCTGAGCTCTGTCACCCAAATCAATAACTGGGTGTAGGTCCTTCTCATGTAATCAATGACTTTGGACACCAATGTGGATTATGTTGCCCATCTGCAGAAGGTTCAGCTGGACAGATCCCCAGGACTATGGTGGAGGCTCCATTCCTGGAGACATTCAAGGTCAAACCTGTCGGGGTTCTGAGAAATCTGCTCTCGTTGGAGATGTCCCTGCTCACTGCAGGGGTGTTGGACAAGATGACCTTCAAGGGTCTGTTCCAACCAGATGTGTTCTACTATTCTATGATTCTGTGACTGAGCATGGTTGACATGTGGCTGATTGGCAGGAAGGAATTCAGCATACAGCTAACTCACAGTGAAGGTTAAACTCCTCATGCTGTGTGGTTAATAAAAACTCCCTTGATAGAGGCCGTGCTTTGCAAGGAGTCACGCTGGATTGCAAAGATGAAGAGCTGATGCAATATGGCAGAAATGTAGGGATGGAGAAGGAACTCCCTAGGTGGCAAAAATGGGGGTGGGTGGAATACTAAGAGTTTACACCTGAAATACTTTTCTCCTCTGAGTTCCAAAGTTTTGACTTTTGCAGTAGCCTTCCTTCTCTAAGGCCAAGGGTGTGTGAAAGAAGGAGCTGCCAGCAGAAGCCTGTGACCTGCTGTGAACTCAGCTGGGTAAAGAAATCCTTCAAACATGAATGCAGGAATTCAAGGGTCTTTTGTGTCATCTATTTCTGATGTTTCAGAGCTGATGGTGGGAACACTACCTTGATATTTCCAGCATATCTGGACTGGGGAGGAAACTGTATTTTACAGCTGTAAAATGCAGAACATTGTGAATGAATCATGTTTGCAATAGTGCAGATGTTGGTGTGTTAGTGTTGGAACAGATTCCTAATGCATGTAAACTCCTCAGTCCAGTAGGGTGAACTCAGGCTTGGAATAAGCTACCAGGTAGAGATAAAGAGCTGACAGCCAAATGTATGCTGATCTCTGCTCTGTGGTGCAGTTAGGCTGCAGACTTGTCCTGCTGTGGG
Organism: Tricholaema leucomelas; assembly: GCA_013400475.1. NCBI lineage: Eukaryota > Metazoa > Chordata > Aves > Piciformes > Lybiidae > Tricholaema lacrymosa > Tricholaema leucomelas. The sequence continues at coordinate 15,981 of WAAF01017829.1, forward strand.
CTGCATCTCAGCAGGTCAGTCACTTAAAAGAGATTTGACTTCTTGGTGGAATCACAGATCTGTTGAGGTTGGAAGAAACCTTTGAGATCATTCAGTCCAACTGCTTGCAATTGTGCCACCACTGCTAAGCGAGTAGGAAGATGGAGAGAAGATGGTAAAAGAGAGAAGGTAGCAGAGAAATTCCTTCTTGCAGGCAAAATCCTAGACATCAGGAAGAAACCTCTCTGAGAGAATGGAGTAACCCAGTTTGTACCCCAAAATTGCACATCTGGGTCTGAAGGATGGTGATGGTTAGCGTCAAGGTGTTTCCAATGGTGTGATTTTGGGGGATAAAAAAGTGATAGATGAGTGACAAAGTGGGGGGTTTTCCATGGCTGTGGCCAAGACATTAGGGATAAACTGTGTTAACAAAGCAGTGAACAAAAGATGTCAATATGACCTGATTTCTATCAGCATTCATTACTGAGTCAGTTCCCTGGCATGTAACTTTGGCTTCCTGCTTTATGCAGCTCTTGCAGAAGAGAGTCACAACAAAAACGGTAGCAATTGGTGCCTGTAATTTATCTTATTTCTGGAGCTGAAACTAGCCCCCATTTCTTTAGACATGATAGAGTGGTGGAGCTCTCACAGCCTGCTGTGATCAAGCATGGGTGATCAGGCATCAGTTCCAATTCCCAGGTCTTGTTATCTAGCTACATCTCGTTAGGATCTGAAATAATTTGGTTAGCCTAAACAAGGGAGAAAGTGTCATATGCATGTAAGAAAAGAGACAAGAAATTAATTTGCTGTATTTTTTGTTGCTTCTTGTTTGACATTTGATGACAGGCATCTCTGGAGTCAATCTTAGGAACATATGTACAAAGCTGTTAAAGGGGAAAGTCTGCCTTATCATCTGTAATAATTTATACTCCCAAGGCTGCTTATCTCACACTGACTGCTGGGACCCCTGTGTGCAAGCTGAGCTTCTGTAATTAACCCTCTTTGAGAAGATAGATACTTTGGGTACTTCCTTTGGTGTTCTTGATGGGAGAAACCTAGATCAATCAGTCATCACTCCCCTCTCCTGGCATGGCACGAGGGAATCTGCACAGGTCTTCAAATTTCCCTGCTGAAAGAAAGTGAAAACCTCACGTAGTTTTCACAGAAGAGACTTAAAAAACAAGAAAGAAGAGAGTCCTTGTGGGATTATCATGATGCAAGGTCTCTCAGAAACACCTAGCCCCAGTCAAGGTTGGTAGGACTTGTGGGGGCGACCATGAAAAGATGACGTTGCTTCATCCTACGAAAACATCTGCTCTGGGTCTGGGAGTTGCTGACCCTCAGTGGAGCCCTCATTACATGAACCTGTCCAGACCTCACAAGGTGACCACCATGCATCAGAAGTGTTTAGTGCTGAGAGATGTAATGGAACATGCAGAGTTAGGTGCTCCCCAGACACTTCCCTGTTCTGTGGCTTGTTTCTCTCCTCCATCTTCTTGTGAGCTGTTGTGGTTGCGCCTTTCAGGGGCAAGAATTGCCAGGAGACCATTATGAAGTGATGGCTTCTCTTTTTGGCTTTTACTGTCTAGAAACTGAATGATCTAGGTGACAAACCAAAGATACTACAGAAAAAAAGAGTGGTCACAAAAATTGCTTGCTTGAAAAATAGGAGAGGGTTTTCACAGGGGCTCCTTATAGAGTCATAGAATCATAGAGTGGTTTAGGTTGGAAGGGACCTCAAGGATCATCCAGCTCCAACCCCCTGCCATAGGCAGGGACACCTCCCACTAGAGCAGGCTGCTCAAGGCCTCATCCAGCCTGACCTTAAACACCTCCAGGGAGGAAGCATCCACAACCTCCCTGGGCAACCCGTTCCAGTGTCTCACCACCCTCACTGTAAAGAACTCCCTCCTAACATCCAGTCGGAATCTCCCCTCTTCCAGCTTAAACCCATTCCCCCTCATCCTCACATTACTAGACCTTGTAAATAGTCCCTCCCCAGCCTTCCTGTGGGCTCCCTTCAGATACTGGAAAGCCACTGTAAGGTCACCTCGAAGCTGTCTCTTCTCCAGGCTGAAGAGCCCCAACTCTCTCAGCCTGTCCTCATAGCACAGGTGCTCCAGCCCTCCTTTCTTGAAAATGAGAATTGCCACAAAGTTTGGTGAAGCTTTCACTGGAGCAATGAAGGGCAAAGTAAGGAAAAATTAATCTATTTTGCTTAAAATTTAAAAAAAAAAAAAAATCAAATCATTTGGTGACATCTGCAGTAATTTCAGTTTTGGGTTTTTTCCCCCCACGTAGTCCATCTTTTGTTTACTTTTGTGTCAATCTAGTGAGGATTTTGACTCTATTTCAGTGGCATATAAAAAAATTCCCATTTGCTCCTATTTTAAGGAACTTGATGAGTATTTCCATATAAAGAAGACAATCTGAAAGAGAAGGTTTCTCTCAGGGAAGAGAATGGTTTCCATTTTCCAGGAAGCCCTGAGATGACACCATGCACTCCACCACAGAGGCACTGGCTTGCAGAAGCACTGGTGGCCAGATATGGAGGCAAGCTAAGCGATGCTCTGTCTACTGAAGCATCCACACTGCTGTTGGTCTGAACACAAAATGTCAAGCCTTATCCCTGCCAAACAACTTTAATATGGTGTCATCAATCTATACTGTGAGCAATTAGCATTGTGGCATCACAAGGAGCAGCTTTGACAGGGTCATTTATGAAAGTCTAAATCCAGAGAGAAGAAAGCAGCAGAGCTGTCAAACCACCTCAGTTCCTTTTTCTTCCACAATAAGAACCAAGGTTATGCCTTGAACAATGGATTAACTAATGTGTTTCAGACACAGAAAGCCCTGGAAAAATGAGGGAGGAAGATATTTCCCTCCTACCTTAAGAACATCTGACATGGGGCTGCTAGGAGAGGTGAAAGATAGGCAGAAGTCACCTTCATTAAGGCAGACTTAAAAACCTGAGGAGAGCTTGTAGGAAGGCTTAAGGAGAGAAAAGAAAAGCCAGAGAGATGTTGATCCTCAGCCTTGGCTGCTTTGGGAGTCACTGGTCCATGCAGTCAGTAGGTCAAACCAAGTTCAGCAGCTGATGCCTGAACTCTCTCCAAAGAGACTCCTTGTTCTTGTGTAGACATTAGCTTACAGTAATGGTCTCCGTTTGGTTTCATACAGCAGAATTTGCTCCACAAAAATATGCCTGAAACAACTACAGAAGTGCTGGCATGAAGGTGTTTCTGGAATGGGGGCTGCTGAATCATCTTGGTAATCCCTGAATCCCAGGAGATGTGCTTAGCTTCTGAGGCTTGTTCTGCTCTTAGCCCTGGGTAAGGACAATGCTGAATCCATCCTTGCTGCCGGCCTCGCAGCCAGCATCACCTCACTGAGACCAGATGCAATGATGGGGCAAGTCTAAAAGCCAGAGTTAAGCTTGGGTTCAGCACCTTTGCAGCCTCAAGGCTGAAGTTCAAAGGTCTTTTTCTTTGTTTGGTGTATGCTGCGTTAATTTGTCAAGTTTTATCTGTTTCTGCTACCCCAGCAGCTGCAGTGTGTGTAAAATACTCCAGCTTTCGGCTGGAGAAGCAACAAAAGCGGAGACCCGCAGCCTTTTTCATGCAAATGATTGTGCTGGGCATAATTGTCTTGCAAACCCAACTGAAGGCACTTAAATTGGTTTAAAGGTTTGCAGCTACACGCCTTTGACAGCTCCTGCCGTAGCCAGCTTGTTCTGGCATTCGTGGGCTTGTCACATGGATTTCTACTGGTGAATAGTGCTTTTTTATTTTATCACAACATCAGTTAATAGGCACTTAAAATGAAGTAATTTCCTTTTTATTTTCTTACTCCGTCCTCTGTTGATCAGTGTGGGATGAGATCACCTGAATTTTATTTGGGGGGTCAAAGGAAAAATTGGCAACAGCTACCTAGAGTGTTTTTTTTTCCTCATCTCCTGTGAACAGGGTGGGATTTCTGCAGAACAATTAACATTCATTTGCTAAGTGGTTTTGCAAGCACTTTTGTGAGCAATGCAAATACCCCAGGACTCAAGTTGCACTAGGGCAGGTTTAGCTTGGACATCAGGAAAAAATTCTTCACCAAAAAGGTTGTCAAGCCTTGGAATAGATCGCCTGAGGAAGTGGTGGAGCCACTATCCCTGAAGGGATTTAAAAGACCTGTAGCTGTGCTGAGGAACACCATTTAGTGGTGGATTTGGCAGTGCTGTGTTAACAGTTGGACTCCATGATCTTAATGGTCTTTTCCAATCTAAATGATATTATCATTCTATGACTATGGTGTCTTTATTTTCTACCCTTAACTTTTCCCCCTGATCCCTCCCTGCAGGTTTTATATCCACGTTTATGACTCAGCTTATGCTATGGCACTTGAAAGATTGCATGCCTGAATCTAAACATCTCTGCAAACCTCTCCAAGGTGAGGTGCTAAGATACAAGAGATCTTGAACGTTTTGAAAAGGCTGTTGTATCACAGCTTAAAAATAGAGGCTGGTTAGACATCTCAAGGTGTCATACTAGAGAATTTCAGTTGGAGGTGAGGAGATTGAAAATGCCACTGATCCACCAGATAAAGTGGGTCTCTGATGTTAGCCTTCCACTAAGATAACCCAAGGAAGCTGACGCCTCCAGGACTGTATTGTTTCACATCCAACCGCCTGCTGGCAGAGCGAAGGCGATAGCAGGGGTGTTGATTTATGAAGTGATGGCTGAGTTCCCAACCAGAAGCAGCAGAGACATTTTGCACTTGAAGTATGACAGCTCAGAGGGCTGTGAGCTGCCTGGAATTGGTACATATGTCGGGTTTCTCAAGTCTGGTGAAAGTTGCCTACTGATTCAGGGACACCTAATGGGTTTCTCTCGCTACTCCCCAGCTGGCTGGATTTTGTGTAAGTTGTAGGGCCAGAGTGGCCACAAAACCTCTTTCCTTCTACTGGATTTTGCATGAAGTGAAAAGCCTCCCTGGAGGTGTTAAAGGCCAGGTTGGATGGGGCCTTCAGCAATCTGGTCTAGTGGAAGGTGCCCCTGTCCATGGCAGGGGGGTTGGAAGTGGATGACCTTTAAGGTCCCTTCCAACCAAAGCTTTCTATCAATCTATAAGTTGGCCAATACATTTTATAATGATTAAAGGAGGACAGGCAAATGCATATATGCTTTACCTAGAAAATGATGCTGAAATTGGAGTTACTCCTTCCAAACCAATTAATGAACTTCAAAGAACAAACCTAAATGATGGCTTGGTCTGTGGAAAAGATGGGCAAAGTATGGTGAGAAGGAATAACTTTATCAGAATGGCACAAGCCAACCTGAAGACTCTCTCTCACATCACTAACATAGTCCCTTGTGGGTATTTACTGGGAAAATCTCTGATTAATTACAGCCTAATTGCTGCTCTGGGTAGAGTTCTCATGCCTGCTGTAGATGTCTTGAGACTGGCCAGTGGAAAACTGTTTTTTTAAGATACTGGGCCAAGCCAAAGGAAATATGTCAAAGAATCATGGGTATGATTGGAGCTTATCAAGATGCAGGGTTGAGGAAATACCTATATTGTTCCCTCAAGTAGCAAGAATTAACTGCATGTGAACATGGATATTGTGAGTCCTGGAAATAGTCATGGAGACAGCAGCAGCAAACAGATATTATTTAACCCTTCTCCTTTTATCCTTTGTGCTTCAGAGCAAATGAACTTCTGATGCTAAGGGTCAACAAGTCAGAGACATAATAGAGGGTGGTTTAGGAATGACTTTTCATAATTAAAACAATTAAATATTATGAGAATATGATAAAAAAATTAAAAGGATTTAACACAAAGTTTTAAACTGATAGAAATGAAAAACTCCTCTAAGCTATCTGGAAAAAAAAAATGATACCTAATAAGGACTATGGTGGATAACTGCTTCGGTAAATCAGTGTGCTCAAGGGGAACGCAGAGGAGGTGTGTGAAAGGTTCTTCAGTCTGTCACTGACTACCTAGCATGTGGAGAAAGATTCAGAGGGGAGAAATGGACAGAGCTGCCCAGGGGTTGAGACAAGAGGATCCCACCATGACTGCTCAAAGTACCATGCAGCATGTTAAGGATACCACAGCCACCACATGTAAGGCAGCAGTTTGAGCTCCAGGGTTGGTGCATTAATAAAATCACCCTTGTTCAAGGTTACAGTGTAAGTTGATTGCTTCTGATTAGGGATCTGTATTCAGTTGTGACATCCTGCATTTTTTATTACCTTTATGGTAATAATTGCAAATAATAAAATGACAAACTATTGTAATTAAACTTTAATTAATTACAGATCCATTACTTTTAAGTTTATTCATGGTAGGGACAATGATACTGAAAACAATTCATTAAAGCACTTGATATGTAAATTATGAAGTAAAGCATTAATATCAGGCAGCTCATGTATTCACTTTCTGCCTAGCAGTAGAAAATTCATTTAAGGGAAGGCAGCTCCCCCCGATGATTTTAACTGCTTACTTAGGGAGCAGACAAATACTGGATACTCTCAAACTGAAATTATTCCCAAAGTCAGGTTCTGCATTCTCCAAAGCAGAACATTAAGCAAGCAAAAGAAAAAAAAATAGAGAGTTTCCTGCCTGGTCTTGCTACTGTGTTTGGCTAATCACTGTAATAGCCATGGGGAGATGTGGCAGTTCTGGGTAGAGGTGCAGTGGAGGGCAGTCCTCTTGTCCCAGTCTGTATGTTTTACTTCTGATGAGTGACCCTACATATGTGGTGCTTGGGAAGAGGGTCAGCATTGCTCTTGCAACACCAGGCAAGCAATGCATCCTCTGCTTTGGTGATGAACACCTCCCTGCCTCCCCTGAAAACACTGATTTTCTATCCTAATGACCTGGTGCTTCTCCGGCAGGGCAGCAGACCTCTTATCCTGGCTCTCTAAAGTGAAATAATCTCATTTGTGATGGTCTATTTGTCTTCGGCTTTTGCTGATTTAATTTATCGTAACGAGCAGAACTGGACTCCGCTTCCCCCAGATAACCTGGGCACAGGTCACTGCACAGCACTGTGGTCAAAAATGGTCCATGTCAGGTACAAGATGCTAATCGTGTACCCATATCATGCCATTCACACTCAGAAACCCTCATCCTTGGCCGTAGAGGAGCATCTTTTGCAGCAAAGGTGCCTGGTGAACCTCTCCATGGCAGCTCTTTATCCGCAGGCCCTGATGATGAGCTGTTGCTGCTGAGTTCAGCCACGTGCTGCAGTCAAGTGGTACATGGGTATTTGCTTTGCCTTCTCTGATCCGTGGGAATGGGCTGCAGTCTCCACACAAAAAAGCAGAAGAATTAGGAAGTGCACAGAGAAATGTTGAGGGACAGTCAGCCCTGGGAGGCACATGCTGCACCATGCAAGGTGTGCTGGAGCAATGTGTCTCTGCTGAGAGCACCCTTCCCTGGCAAAGCTTATTTTTCCACCTTCCTTCACAATTAGCAGCTTTGACCACCTCCTTCCAACACCCTGGGCCACAGTGTCCTGGTGAAGGTCAGCACAAAGCTTCCCCCCACCCCGCCCCCCTTTAATGCTATTTCCAAGTAAAGGCATCAGTGCCATGCTAGGAAGCATAAGATAATATTTGCCTTCTGCTAAAGGGAGCTGGAATTTTAGCACAGCACCCTCTGGGCTCCCAGTTGTCTGCAGCCCATGTGTAATTCTATCTAGCTTCTGTGAGCTAGTGAAAGAAGAAGCTTTTCTGACACGGGGGAAGGCATGAATAAAGGGGGGACGTGATCAGACAGAAAGGCACCTCCAGCTTGGACAAGGAGAGCCTAAAGCAGGGAGGCACACCCAAGGTTAATAACATGTTGCTCCACCAGCTTCTATCTAATCTTGGAAAATGTCCTCTGCTGCAAAGAAAAATGGGAAAGTGATTATGTGACTTGAAATAAGGTCTTGCACTACTGTCTAGACAGCTTTAAAAAACATCAAGCTAGGGTGTTCCTATTTATGAAAAATGCAGCTGTGCTTCTGCCTTCCTCAAGCAGGGGAAGAAAGCAGTGCACATGAGGTCATTTGGCTGCAACGCGCTCACTGAGCCTGTCCATGGGAATTTATTCCTCTCCCTTTCTTTCTTTATTTGTTTGCTTCCTCATGCTGCATGGCTTGTGCTTCCAACCTGCCCTTTCCATCCCCGTTGGCTGCTGAGTTCTGTACTTGGAGGGGGCAAAGAGAAGCTGGCTGTACTAGGACGGCCTGCTGAATGAGTGTCCCTGCAAGGATTCGCAACCCAGAGGGGCTGCTGGCTGCTAACCTGGGCTTTTCTTGTTACCGTAACGCTGCAGCAGGGATGACTGCCTGGAGCAAAACCACAAGCAGCCTTCAGGTCCTTAATAAAGTCTCTTATAGACTCTCTCTTGAATTGGAAGAATGTAATTTGCCCTAAATGCAACCTAAGCAATTCCTTCTCCTTTTCCTCTTTTTTTTCCCTTTCTTTCTTTCTCTCTTCTCCATAGTGAGTTATGTGCATAGACTTTGACCTTTCTTTCCCGCTCTCCCTCCTCCCTCCACCCCTCTCCCTTTTTTTTTTTAATTCTGGTAGGATCTAGGCAGATGGAATCTGATGTTCAGATCAGCTGGGCAGGATTTTCTGCATTGCCCAGCACCAGCAGGAGCCCCACTGCTCAGTACCTTCTGCTAATGGGACTCAGCACCACCTCACTGCTAAAGTTCAACCTTGGTCTGAAAAAAAACTCCTATTGATCATGGGGTTGTGTCCTACAAAAGGGAGAAATGGGTCAGCAGATATGTTAATCCCAGCTTGATCTAAAGTCTTCGGGACAGGTGGCAACCTTCATTTAATGGAACAATGAGATCATTAGGAATTCGTAATGAACTGTATGGCAGCCATGAAAGTAGGTCACCCTTACCCCAGGAACACTTCAAAATGAGTCTGTCCCCATTCATGTGCAGCAGCAGAGATGGCCGGGGGCAGAGTGACAGCTCTATCTTGGGATTTACTAACCAGACAGTTTTAGGAACAGAAAGGGGCAAATGCTATGGACATAAAATGAGTTGTATTATCCCAAGTAATAAGGTGACTTTAAAAATGGGCTGATTTGCTTTTAGGTGTTGAGTCTCACCGGCTACAGGTGGCATCCTTGCTGCTGTGGATGAGTTAGGAAGGGTCATCATTTGGGGAAGAAGCAGAGTCCCAGGCCAAGGACAGTGACCAGCCAGGAGGAAAAGGTAAGAGATCCTTCCCTGGTCCTCCGACAGTAAGCTTTGTTCACCTCTGGGCGACGCATAGGTAACCCTAGTTCCACATCCTCACAGCCTCCCAAAGGTCTCTCCTCACTGTGGCTCTCTTTAGCTGTACTGCAAACGATGGAGCCTTCATCATTTAGCTTAAGCATTTTGGATGCTTTCTCCACTGCCTCCAGGGATGAAGTTTGGGTGCTTCTGGGGTTGGTGTGGTTTTTCTCCTGGTTTAGAGCACCTGTGTTGCTGGCCCAGACCCGAGGTAAAAAAGAAACCATGCTATGGCCCTTCTGTTATACTGGCCAGACTGCTCCTAGCTGATCACTGGCAGAGTTAGAGCAAATGGAAGTCTCCCAAGCCCAAGACACACAGAGCAGCCCTTTAGCCTTGGCCAAGGAAGGTCCCAAGCCTTGCAAGTCAAACATAGAATCATAGAATCAGTCAGGGTTGGAAGGGACCACAAGGATCATCTACTTCCAACACCCCTGCCATGGGCAGGGACACCCTACCCTAGATCAGCTTGGCCAGAGCCTCATCCAGCCTGGCCTTAAACACCTCCAGGGATGGAGCCTCAACCACCTCCCTGGGCAACCCATGCCAGGCTCTCACCACTCTCATGGTGAAGAACTTCCTCCTTATGTCCAGCCTGAACCTACCCATCTCCAGGTTTGCTCCGTTCCCCCTAGTCCTGTCACTCCCTGATACCCTAAAAAGTCCCTGCCCAGCTTTTTTGTAGGCCCTCTTCAGATACTGAAAGGCCACAATAAGGTCACCTCGGAGCCTCCTCTTCTCCAGATTGAACAGCCCCAACTCTTCCAGTCTGTCCTCACAGGAGAGCTGCTCCAGCCCTCTGATCATCCTTGTGGCCCATCTCTAGACACAGCATGTCCACATCCCTCTTATAATAGGGGCTCCAAAACTGGATCCAGTACTCCAGGTAGGGTCTCACCAGAGGGAGAGAAACACCTCCCTCAACCTGTGTGTCAGTAAACCATCGATGAACTTTTTCCTTCTCACACTGACCCTTGTGTATGAAACCCAAATGCTCATCATAGGACAACAGGTCTGAAGTTTCATTTCTTCCCTCTGCTTCCTTTTCCTCCCAGATCCTGACATTCCTACAGTTAACCACCAAGAAAGATGTCTGCTGTCCTGTAGGAGAACAGGCATGCTGAGCTACGGCTTGGGGGAGAGAGGTTTGCTCATCTAGCAAAAGCCCCAGGGCAGAAAATGAGGAAAGTTATGAAAATATTTTGCTAACGATGCAATAAGGAGTAGAGAGGCTTAGAGTGTTATTTCATTGTATTATTTTTATTGTTAAAGGGGTATTTAAATCAAGTCTTTAATAACTGTTTGTAGACACACACCACACCCCCCCCCCCCCC
>WAAF01017829.1:26606-36653 GCA_013400475.1 Tricholaema leucomelas
CCCAAAAAAAAATCCCAACCCCCCCAGAAACATAACAAAAACCCAACCCTATGCTAAAATAACATCTTGGGGCTGCTTTGAACTACTCCAGGAAATTGAGGTGGTGTATGGTCACCATGAAGACATTATAAGGAGCCTTATGTTGTATTGCATTTCCAGGAGCAGGCTTCAGCTGTTGTCTGTACTAACTACAGCTTTTGCCATTTCACCACCATGGTTGTGTGGTGCCAGGTGGTGGTGGATGCTTCAGTGACCACCCTTTCCTAGCTCTGCCCAACGTTCCCTGGGCACCCGATGGGCTACTTGCCCTGACCTGCCCAGCCCACCAGTGCTTCCCAGCATGGAGCTCTAGACAAAGCTTTGTGCATCACAGAATTAACCAAGTTGGAAAAGACTTTGAGATCATTGAGTCCAACCTATCACAACACCTTCTAATTAACTGAAGCATGGCACTAGGTGCCTCATCCAGTCTCCTTTTAAACACCTCCAGGGATGGTGACTCCAGCACCAATTTGGGCAGCCCATTCCAATGCAAAACACTTTTTCTGTGAAGAACTTCATCCTCCAGCCTAAACCTGCCCTGGTGCAGCTTGAGGCTGTGTCCTCTTGTTCCTGCTAGGTTGCCCTGAAAATGCATCAAAACTACCTATTTCTTGTGTGTGCCAGTCCCACTAGCTCATGCCTAGCCCCGGAGCAGAGCAGGGAAAGGACCTGGCAAGCATCTGTGTTAGTGAGTGTTGTTTGCACGGGAGAGGGGCCCTAATGATCCTCACATTCCCCTCTATTAAGGAAAAAGCAACTCATTTCCCCTCCTAATAGTTTTTTCAGATTCACTGTTTCCACTCCAGATTGTCTGCACCTGAGATATTAGTCCCCTAAATCTGGCAGAAGGCCCTGTAATCTTGACTCTTGGCTCCACAAGAGGCTGTTTAAAACCCAACCCATACCACTGAAAATCTCCATGAGCACATCAGGGGACCAGGCATACCACAACTGGCCAGTAGGACAACAGAGCATGTCTCCTTTTGTTCCACTTCATGTGGAAATGCTCCACAGATCCTGCCCTCCCTCTACAGCAGGAGGTGGATGTCCATGTTCTGATCTCCTGGCCCAGGTGTCTGTAGGCTTCACCAATACATAAAGATTCAGCAGTTAGGAAGGGAGGGCTCCTTCCTCTCTCCTCTTATTTTTGCTGTTTTCATTTACATTTTCCATGTCTCTCTTCTTCCGTGCATAGCTCCAGGCTTTTTTTCCATATGTGCTCTGGCACTGTCTGAGTTACTTTGCAAAGTATTTCTGCTCATGCCCTGCCAGACAAAGTCTGGAGATCATCTGCTTGGAAGAACAGGAAAGAAATTAAGAAACATTTCAAGTCTTCTCCTCTTCTGCCACCTCTCTGCAGAAAACATCTTTGAAAAATGGTTTTGTGGAGGACCACAAAGACCTGTGATTGTTGTGGAGTTTGGTGAGGAGCATCTCCTGAAAAGGTAAGAGAGGAGCTGAACCAGCCACAGCACACCCAGACAGGGTCTCCTCATCTCAAGCAAGCTGGCTTTGAGAGAAACAGGGCTACTGGCTGTAGAAATGTTCAGGGTGGGGGGAACATATGGGGATGAAAATGAAAATGAGCTTTGGAGCTGTTAGAATGAGAAGGGTGCAGTTTTATTCAATAGAATGGTTAATTTAGTTTGTATCACTCAGGAAACAGAGGCCAAAATGAGTGCCCAGTCCAGATATGGTTCTTGTGTGTCTGTTATTAAAATAAAAGCAGTCTTTTGGGAAGGCTGGAGAAGCCCCTGTGTGTGTGTGTGTGTGCTCTTGGCCCTGACCAAAGCAGGAAGACGACCCTGTGATAATGCCAGTCTCTGGGCCCCAGTCCTTCCTGGCCCCCTTTGCCATTTCTAGGACTTAGATAAACTCCCTCTCTATCTTGCTACGTGATGCAAACATTGCACCACGCCAGGCAGCCGATAAGAAATCATCTCTTGCTTCTAATGAGGAAACTTGACATAACCTTAAAGAGTGTGCAGGAAAAGGGAAAACATTTCAAAGAGTGCCTGCAATGGAACATTTCTGGTACTTGAAAGGGCACAAAGCAAGTATGGTTCATGTCAGCAAACATTTTCAGCTTCCTTTTAGGGAAAAAAAAAAAACCCAACCCAACTGTAACAACTGTCAAAATTAAAGCAAAAGATAAAAACTGTCTGTAAATGTACAATGATTCAAAGAGCAGTTTGGTCTTGGAAAAAAAGTTTTTTTCATCCACTTTGCTACCAAAGCAAGAGTAAGATTTGGGGGGGTGTCTCCCTTATGCTTTACATATCCTGAGTGATTAAAAGCAGCGAGCCTTCAGTAGTGTTTTGTCTGGTCCAAAGGGAGCTGGTGACGTTGCAGCCCTTCATTGAGCTAGAAATGCGGATCATGGAATGCAATAGATTGCAAGGGACCCTCGAAGGTCATCTTGTCCAATCCTCCTGCAGTGAGCAAGAGCATTTTTAACTAGACCAGGTTGCTCAGGACTCCAAGTTTGACCTTTACTGTCTCCAGGGATGAGGCCTCCACTGCCTCTCAGGGTGACCTGTTCCAGTATTTCATTGGCCTCATTGTGAAGAACTTCCCCATCATGTCCAACCTAAATCTACCCTGCTCTAATTTAAAACCATTGCCCCTCATCCTATCACTACATGCCCTCCTAAAGATCCTGATGTTTGATAGACTTCAGCTAGTCCATACTTTAAGTCAACCCTTGTGTGGTTGTACTGACTTCAGCTAGTCCACGCTTTTAAGTCAACCCTTGTGTTGTTGTACTGACTTCAGCTAGTCCACACTTTAAGTCAAGCCTTGTATTGTTGTATTGGGTCCCTCGTATCGGATTCTTTCCCACTTTTCCTCCACAATCTGTGCATCTGCTGGGACGACAGCATTGTTGGATTATTTAGAGATCTTGTTTTGGAGTTCTGATAACAAAATGGAGATTTTTATTGGGTAGGTTTAGACTGGACATTAGGAAAAACTTTTTCATGGAAGGAGTGGTCATGCACTGGAATTAGCTGCCCAGGGAGGTGGTTGAGTCACCAACCCTGGATACGTTTAACAGCCGTTTGGATGTGGTGCTTGGGGATATGGTTTAGGGTGAATCTTGTAGAGTAGGGATTTCGGTTGGACTTGGTGATCCTGAGGGGCTTTTTAAAGCAGAATGTTTCTGCTGTTTCTGTGATAAAATGCCAGCTCCAGCACCAGAGTACCAGGGCTTCATGGGAGCTCTCCAAGGTCTGCCTGGAGATACCAGATCTAACCTTTGACTACCTCACAGTATCACAGTATTACCAAGGTTGGAAGAGACCTCACAGATCATCAAGTCCAACCATTACCACAGAGCTCAAGGCTAGACCATGGCACCAAGTGCCACGTCCAATCCTGCCTTCAACAGCTCCAGGGACGGCGACTCCACCACCTCCCTGGGCAGCCCATTCCAGTGTCCAATGACTCTCTCNGAAAGGTTATCTAGTCCAACAGTGAGGTTGGATTTGATCTGGAGGCCTAAGATCCTCACTGGTGCCTTTGGAATATGTGATTAGCTACTAGCAAAAAGCAGTAGAATGATGCCAGTGTGCCATTCTTAGCTTTAAAATTGGTGATTTAAAAAGAAAGTAGAACTGGGGGTATTTTATTTTTACAAATATGATAAATACTGAGGGTGATTCCTTCTACCTTTCTGTTACAGCCTTCAAAAGTATCTGCTCTTTGTCCTATCCTGGTAACACAGTCTCACAGGAATAAACTTTACAACTCCAGGGAGGCCTTGTTGGTGGATCAGAAAGTCTCAATTCAGACTGCACCCTGCTAGAAATCTCTTGTGTGGTCCTCAGGAGAAATCTCTTACCTTCCTTTTGCTTTCCTGGACAGACAAATTATTATTGCTTCATTTTCAGTGAGTGTTGATAAGACGCACAGAGGAGACAAGTTGCTGTTCCACAGCTTTGCTACTCATGGTGACTGGAATGACGATTTAAAAACCCCCTCCATACAAAGCTTGAATAAGATGGGAAGAGTTGTATATGTGTAGTGCCAAGGCTACTTCCAAAACACACACAGAGGAGGGCAACTATGCTTATTTATCTCATCTGAAATTGGCAGGTTCTTCATATTGTTGCTGAAGTAAGTTTCTTCTTTGCGTGCAGACAGAGACTTGGAGCGATGCTATCTTACCTTCTGCATTCTGGCAGTCCTCCTGCTACCTCAGCCTCTTTCTAAAGATAAAAATTGGCTGTAGTCTCCAACAGCTAGCTTGCTGCTGTGGTAGGAGTGAGCCTTCAAGGCTGGATTTTTTTGTCTCTTTGGTTGCGTCAGACTTAGTTTAACCTCTTGCAATCTCTTGGCCTCTCCTCTTACTTGAGAGAGTTTGGGGGTTTGCCTGCTTTCCTTGCTCTAAATGATTTCCCATTGGTCACCTCAGTCATTAATTCTAATGTTAATCATGAGTTAAACACCCTCTAGATGGGAAGAACTGTGGGAGATGTTTGCAGAGCTGGAATTACCATTCAGTGGAGAAAATAGGTAGAGTGAATCACCTGGGCAGGTGGCCAAGTCAAACTGTAAATTCCTTGGTTTCTTTGCAAGAAAAGGACAAGACACAAACCTTTAAGTAGCTGAATAAAAACTTTCTGTGCAACCTAGATGTGCTAGTTTGAGCCTAGATGGGATACTCTGGTGAGAAGAATTAGATTATAGGCTGTGGAAAGGAAACAATGGTGATGTCTACTTCACTCATCGGCTTGCTGGGATGTATAAGAACAAGAACACAAACACAGATAACGCAGTTGAGCCTCTGGCTTTTGGGCTGCACTTTTTCTCTCTCTAACCTGCTATCTGTGTGACTAATCTTTCTGCTTCCTAACGCCCCTGGCCGGCCCTCCAAACTCACCTTGAACATAAGGCAAAGTCTGGGGTAAGGTAGAGGGGTGGGAAGAAGGTGGAAAGGTGGTTGGGAGCCCCTCCTGGGGACTCTGGTTTCTGGGAGAGCTGTTGTGTTTCTGTATTACCTTTTAAACTTGTGTATTTCTGTATATATTGTAAATATCTGCTTGTATATTGTGCTAAGCTGTAAATAGAATCATAGAATCAGTCAGGGTTGGAAGGGACCACAAGGATCATCTAGTTCCAACTCCCCTGCCATGGGCAGGGACACTTTACCCTAGATCAGGCTGGCCAGAGCCCCATCCAGCCTGGCCTTAAGCACTTCCAGGGACAGGGCCTCAACCACCTCCCTGGGCAACCCATTCCAGGCTCTCACCACTCTCATGGTGAACTTCCTCCTCACGTCCAGCCTGAACCTACCCTCCTCCAGCTTCGCTCCATTCCCCCTAGTCCTGTCCCTCCCTGAGAGCCTGAAAAGCTTCATTCTATTTCCAGCAGCTGAGTCTAGCCTGGGTGATTTTTCTTAAGTGTGAGGGGGTGGGTAACACCCAAACCATCTCACTAGAGTAAGCCATTTTCCTTTGATGTTAAGGTTAGGTAGTCCTTTAAAGTTTTATTTTAGTAGTATGTCTGTTTGGGAAGAAAAAAAAAGACTGTTAAAAAAGGAGGTGTTTGCACTGCCCCAAGAGAGTGTTTCACTTTATAACAACCAACCAGCTGACAATTTCATTTCCAATGCATAAACAGATTCCATCTCCAGAGCAGACTTTTCCAGCAAAGCTACCATTTTCTGAAAATAGCTTGCCTTATGCCTTATTTTTTCACTTGTGCTGTGCAGTTCAGAAGCCAGCTTCCAATAGCCCCTAGATTTCATCAGATATTGAGCAGCTTACTCTACATGCTGGCAGCAGAGCCTGGTTACATTTCTGCACACACAGCAGTGAGATTTGATATAAACTCACAATTCATAGGACAGCCAGGGCAAATTTATTGTTCTGTTTAACACTTCTGATGTCAGTAGGAATTCCTCCTCTGTGGGCATTCTGCATGAAAACCTTAAAAAAAAAAGCATTTAAAACAAAATAAATATTTTTAAATGTTTACATCTGGGACATGCAGTCAAATCTAGCTTAGATGAGCATTTTATAAACCAGATGGTAACATCTTATTTACATTTCCTATATAAAACCATCTGTGCTTGAGCTGGGGAGATGCTGTCTTCTGCTACAGTTGGGAGTTTGGCTGCAGGGGGGGTGTAGTGTCACTTTTGTTAGGTTCCAGTTTTCCTCTCTCATTAGAGCTGAATATGAAATACCAGTTTTATTTAACCTTGTTTTAATTAGAGGGTTACAAAACCGCAGTTGGCTCTTTCTGCATCTGTTAGCTGGCACTCTGGATTTTGCTTCCTTTAAACAAACCTGAAATCTCTTGCCTTGTTTTCCCTTGATATTGAACTCGCAGCCTGTCTCCTCTGTCTTTATCTCATGGTTCCTGCATCTAGCCTCCTTCACCACTAAATCCCTCTTCCCCCTTAGTGTGAAATCCTGGCTCCACTGAAAGTTTTGACATCAGCTTCGACAAGGTCAGGATTTCTCCCTGGGTGTTTATTTTCATTAAGCATTCATAGCCTGTTACTCTGTCCAACATTTCCTGGAGCCAAGTTGAACACCTCCATCTCCACTATCTCTGTTGCTCCTCTCCAGATTATAGTGTTAGGTGCCCAGAAAGGACTGTGCGATTTCAGGTGTTGGCTAACCAGCAACCTCCTGGAAATCTTTTTCTCGTTTTTGCTGTCAGCTTCAATAGTTTTTGGGTTTTTTTTCCTTTCTGGAAATCTTTTCTTCCTTGTTTTGCTGGATATCGTGTTGCATTTTCATCTCATTAATAAAGACATAAAAAATATCAGACCTAACACTGACCTCCCAATGGAATCCACCAACTCTGCCAACAGCATACTCTCTTGGTTGCCGTTTTGCCTTTTCTCCCATCTAGCTCTTAGCCTTCACAGACCCTTCCCATCCAAGCCAATTTGAATTAATCTTGCGTGATACGAAAGGACACCATAGTGAAGGCTTCATCATGGTGAAAATCAGATACATGTGGGAAGCAGATGTTGTCCTCTATGAAAATTTTTGTAATTTGAAAAGGAATTTGAAGGTAAATTTGTTTCCCTTCTGTATCAAAATGGGCTATGAAATTTGGCCACAATGTTGTGGGGTGTTTTTTTCCTGTGAGAAAACAAGATTCACTGGTAAAAATGGTCTGAATTACATTTTTAAATGTTAATTTGAATTATCTAGGCTTACACAAGACTTAAATGGGAAAAAAAAAAAAAGCTTGGAAAAAATTGAGCCCATAAATACTGATCAAGTCAAGCTGTACTGACCGAATGCTCTCAAAAAGGAAAGTAGCTACCCAGAACATCGTTTCCCAGTAGAAAAACATCCTGATGAGAATAGTATTGACTAGCATTGCTAACCTATGATATGTAATTTCTTCCCCCAACCCAACAAGGAGCTCTTATTTCCTGCAAGAGACTCACAGAATCATAGGGTGGTTTAGATTGGAAGGGATCTCAAAGGTCACCCAGTTCCAACTCCCCTGCCATAGGCAGGAACACCTCCCACTAGAACAGATCGCTCAGGGTCTTATCCAACCTGGCCTTGAACACCTCCAGGGAGGCAGCATCCATGACCTACTTGGGTAACCTGTTCCAGTGTTTCACCACCCTCTCTGTAAAGAACTTCTTCCTGTCATCTAGTTTAAATCTCCCCTCTTCCAGTTTAAACACATTGTTCCTCATCCTGTCATTGCAGGACCTTGTCAATAGTCCCTCCCCAGCCTTCTTGTAGGCTCCCTTCAGATACTGGAAGACCACTACAAGGTCTCCTCAAAGCCTTCTCTTTTCCACATTTCCAGAGTTGTGTGGCTGTTCCCAGCTTAAGCATTCTGCTTTTTTCAAAGCTGCTGCAAAAAAAAGTATTGAGTATCTTCAGAGAGGAGGTACAAACCATGCTACAACTGTCCAGTGTTTATTAGCATGGAGCATGTTTTCTTGGGGCTTTCCCATATTGTGGACTTGATTTGTATTTTGGGATCATTCAAGATTCACTGTGGCTTGTTGGAAGAAGGTTGTGCTGGGAATCTCAGCTGGGGTCAAAGCAGCTGGTTTGCTTTGGCAAGCATGGCGTGAGCATACTTAGATGAGTGGCCAAGCACTGCCTTTGCTCTGCATATAGATAGTCCTGGTCATTTACTTTGGGTGGTGGCCAGCAATTCCTGTTAGGCTTGTATTACAGGGACATGCTTTAACTCATCTCCATCATCCCAGACATCCAGATGTGTGACCAATGCACACATGCACCATGCTACAGATGCTGTACTTTGGCTACAGCTGAGATAAATATTATTTCTGTATCATGATGAAGATGAAATAATATCTCTGGAGGATATGGAAGAGAGATGGGGGAGACTTAGTTTGTCATGGTCTGCCCTTGGGCTCCTATTCTCTCTCCTTTCCTGAACACAGGAGGACAAAACCTACCCTGCTAACAAAGGGGATTTCAACTTTCCCTTGGACCCTGGTGAGGAAAACAGAGCACATTGTTTGTGATGGCAGTCTCCACCAAAATGGCTCAGGGGCCAGGTTAAAGCTAAAGAGGAAATTCAGCCTGTCCACAGATGAAAGGTCTGCATATTTTCTTCCCTTTCCTCCAACAGTTCCCATGCCTCACTCTGCCAACGAGAAGCTGCAGGGTGCGTGACCATCAGTGATTCAGTGCTAAGCTGTTTATTATTGATGACAAAATATCCTTCACTGGACACACAGGCTGGATGGATGCATGTTTGGATGACTGCTCCCAAGGAGATATCCCAACATGGAGTGTGGCAAGAGTGAGTGAGATGCAAAAGAGCTGATTGCTGGTACCAGTGAACACAGGGTTACTCTGAGGGGTAATTTCCTAGGCTGGGTGTCACACAGCAGATGGAAGGAGAATGAGGAGATATAGCAGTGGACCTCAAGAGAACTGGGATCAGATCAGCATTAAAGCCCAGGCATCTTTGCAGACCTTGAGGCCATTCAATATAGCAAAGTGATAGCAGCAGAGCCAAGATGCTATAACTCAGCCATCCAACTTTAGTGCTAAAAAGTGTGTGACATCTGCTATGCAAACTCTTTTTCTCTCAGCTAGCAAACAAAAACCAGGATGAGTACACAACTGTGTTACTGTCACTTTTGCTGGCCAAGTGGGTAGCTGCATTCCCTGTGACTCAGACCATCTCTGCTGTGGTGGTCTCTAATCTGCTTAAGTCCTGATATTGAGGGAAGGGAAGCAGGCAGGGATGTTGCTTCTCAGCAGCCACCTTAAGACATACTCCCCTAGAACATGGCGTATAGCCCCATATCAGCTCAGGTCGCTGCCCGTGTGTACTGTTACCCATTTCCCTACCCTACAGCCTTTGAAAGGCACCCCAGTATTGGCCTCTCAAGAGGACATAAGACTGCAGGCACTCCAAGTGCTTACAGATACTTGCTGCAGGCGAGGCAAGTCGCTCTGAAGCTGTTCTGGAATCCTACCCAGCTGCTAATCCCCCCAGCTCCAAACTGGGATAACATTTCCTTTCTTGCACTCTTTACTTCCTTTGGCTGTCAGGATGGCTGCCTGCTCTCCTACGCTGAGTTTACAGCCACTCAGCTGCAGTTTACACAGAGCCTGACACCAGGGGTCCTGGAGGTAGAAAACAGGAAAACACAGACTAATTTAATTGGTAAAACCCCTTCCATAATTCAAAGTTCAGTCGCTCAGTTCATGTTTTTAAGCTCCAGTGCATCTGGTTTCTCTGCTAAAGACTCTTGCTCTAATAGAATCATAGAATCATTGAATCAGCCAAGTTGGAGGAGACTTCCAAGATCATCCAGTCCAACCTAGCACCCATCCCTGTCCAATCAACTAGACCATGGCACTAAGTGCCTCACTCAGTCTTTGTTTGAATACCTCCAGGGACAGTGACTCCACCACCTCCCTGGGCAGCCCATTCCAATGGCAAATCACTCTCTCTGTGAGGAACTTCCTCCTAACATCCAGCCCATACATACGTCCCCTGGCACAACTTGAAACTGTGCCCCCT
>WAAF01017833.1:0-17196 GCA_013400475.1 Tricholaema leucomelas
ACCTTGTCCATAGTCCCTCCCCAGCCTCCCTCTATCCCCTTTCAGATCCTGCAAGGCCACTCCAAGGNCAGACCTTGTCAATAGTCTCTCCCAAGCCTTCCTGTAGCCCTCTTTAGATCCTGCAAGGCCACTCCAAGGTCTCCTCCAAGCCTTCTCTTCTGCAGGCTGCAGAGCCCCAACTCTCTCAGCCTGTGCTCAGAGCAGAGCTGCTGCAGCCCTCTCAGCATCTTAGTGTCCTCCTCTGGACTGGCTCCAACACTTCCATGTCCTGCTTGTGCTGGGGGCTGCAGAACTGCACCCAGGAGTGCAGGTGGGGTGTGAGGAGAGCAGAGGCAAGGGGCAGAATCCCCTCCCTTGCCCTGCTGCCCACACTGCTCTTGCTGCAGCCCAGCACAGGGTTGCTGTCTGGGCTGCACTCACCCTGCAGGCTCCTGTTGAGCTTTTCATCAGCACAGACCCCCAGGGCCTGTTCCTCAGGACTAGGAGTGCATTGCTAATACAGAAATATATCTCCATGATCGTTCAAGACCTCAAGAATGTTTTGTCTCTCCACTTTTTGAATCTGCTTTGTCACAGACAGGTCTGAAAGTCACAGGTACAACTGGACCTCCTGTTTTCCTTTCCTGTCCTCTGCCAAATTCTTGTCTGAGAGGCAGCCACTTCTGCCAGACTCTTAGCATGTCTTGCTGAAGGAACCTTTGCAGGAGTAGGTGTTGAAAGAATGCAGCTTGCAAGCTGAGTTCCAGAAGACAGTGCAATATGGTTGTGATACACCTGTCTCTGCCCTCCCTGTCCTCTGTGTTATTACCCAGGGGCATCACAATAGAAGTTGCTGTGACAGAGCCAAGCACATCAGTAAAGAAATGCTGAAATGATCCCTGCCCAGATGGCAGAGGACAGAACTAGGGATGCAGTCACACAATAGTTCTTTCCACACAAACACTTCTGCTATGAGGACAGGCAGTGCTGGATGACCTGTTAGGTGTTTGTGTCTTACTTTAATAGGCTGAAGGAGCTGGGGGTGTGCAGCCTGGAGAAGAGAAGACTGGGGGAGCCTTAGAGCTGCCTGCCAAGAGCTGAAGGGAGCCGACAGGAAGGCTGCAGAGGGACTTTTCTTCAGGGTGTCTAGAAACAGGAGAAGGGGGAATGGTTTGGAGCTGAAGGAGAGCAGGGTTAGACTGGAGCTGAGGAAGAAGTTTTCCAGCAGGAGGGTGGTGAGACTCTGGAATAGGCTGCCAAGCCCTGACATCATACCAGGTTCTCTGGTCATCAGGAATCTGCCCTTTTTTGCCATGGCTTTGGCAAAAAACTCCCATCTGAAGATGGAGCCCAGCTTGTATCTTTGTCCAAAACAAGAAACACCTCTCTACTCTTACTAGAATTAAAGGATCTCATGTACCTTTACTTGCATGCTTGTCCAAAACAAACACCTCTGTATTCTTGTTAAAGGATCTCATGTACCTTAACTTTCATGCTTGTCCAGAACACCTCTCTACTCTTACTAGGATTAAGGGCTGTCATGTACCTTGGGCTTTCGAAAGTCTAAGCAGGGTAAAAAACTCACTGGAGTTGTTCCTGTGGAAAGGCTTTGCAAGAGGAGGGCAATCAAGTAGGGATAATTAGAGTTGCTATTTAAATATGCAGAAAGCAAAAGGCTTATCTGGGAAAGCAGAGTGAGGCTATAACAGCGTAAGACTAATGTAAGGATGATTTGCAAGCAATAAAATCACATCCCCCTGACTCTGTAAGTAGAAAATAATAAGCAATATTTAATAATGGGAACTGTAATAGCCTGGGTTATAAAGGCAGTGGTATGTGATTTCACTGTTAGGGCTTACCTGAAGGGGATAGATTGGCTTAATGCTGATAGAGTTGAGCTGTGTGAGGATTACAGGTGTTGGGAATGTGTGTGTGCAGTAAGGAGTGAGAGTAATTGCTGGAGATAATCTCCTAGCAGTTCACTCAGGATAGTGATAGGAGGTTGGCAGGATCTGAGTTGGGGGTTTACTTCTTCCTCCAAACTAGTCTGGATGTGGGAATGTCTCTGAAGGAAGGAGATGTGACTCTTACTGCTATGGCATAATTAAGCAGGTTTGATGAAGAGCAGGAGAATGTTGCTGTTGAGAGCACATCCTCCTTGGCAGTTCAATGGGTAGGATGAGCTTCAAGTTCTTAATCAGCTCTGATTTTCTTGTAACTCTCTCATTATTCTCATTAATTAACAGGAGTGGGTAACACAAACATCACACTGCTTCCAAAACTAATGTCTTTGCTGCTTGTTGTTTTAGTCTGTGGAACTGAAAAACCAAACCAACCAACCAGAATGTTCAAGTGACAACACAGGCAATGACTGTGTGGAATGTGTGTTTATGTGACTGGACATCATCTACAGCCTCACCATATTGTATCAAGAGCTTGTTTCATTGCACCAGGCCTGCCTGTTGCTGGACATAGAATCATAGAATGGTTTAGGTTGGAAGGGACCTCAAAGTTCAGCCAGTTCCAAGCCCCTGCCATAGGCAAAGACACCTCCTGCTAGAACAGGTTGCTCAAAGCCTCATCCATCCTGGCCTTGAACATCTCCAGGGAGGCTGTGGAGCACAGAAGCACCCAAGGTGATCTTTGATCTTTGATCACCTTGGGTTATTCTGTGCTCCACGACCTCCCTGGGCAACCTGTGCCAGTGTCTCACCACCCTCACTCCAAAGAACCCTTTCCTAACATCCACTTTCAATCTCCCCTCTGCCACTTCAAACCCATTCCTCCTCCTCCTCTCATTACCAGACTTTGGCAATAGTCTCTCCCAAGCCTTCCTGTAGCTCCCTTCGGATCCTGGAAGGCCACTCCAAGGTCTCCTCCAAGCCTTCTCTTCTCCAGGCTGCAGAGCCACAACTCTCTCAGCCTGTCCTCAGAGCAGAGCTGCTGCAGCCCTCTCAGCATCTTGGTGGCCTCCTCTGGACTGACTCCAACACTTCCATGTCCTGCTTGTGCTGGGGGCTGCAGAACTGCACCCAGGACTGCAGGTGGGGTGTGAGGAGAGCAGAGCCAAGGGGCAGAATCCCCTCCCTTGCCCTGCTGCCCACTCTGCTCTTGCTGCAGCCCAGCACAGGGTTGCTGTCTGGGCTGCACTCACCCTGCAGGCTCCTGTTGAGCTTTTCATCAGCCCAGACCCTCAGAGCCTTTTTCTCAGGGCTGCTCTCAGCCATTCCCCACTCAGCCTGGAGCTGTGCTTGGCATTGTGCCCACCCAGGTACAGGACCTTACCCTTGGCTTTGCTGAATGCCATGAGGTTGGCCTGGGCACAGCTCTCAGCCTGTCCAGGTCCCTCTGGATGGATCCCTGCCCTCTAGCAAGTGGACTGTGGCACACAGCTTGGTGCCATCTGTGCGCTTGCTGAGGGTGCACTGATTCCTCTGTCCGTGGCACTGACAAAGTTGTCAAACAGCACTGGTGCCAGCACTGACCCCTGAGGGATGCCACTTGGCACTCGTCTGCCATTTTTGGCAGTGGTCTCCAGGTGGGCATTGTGCTCTTGACCACCACTGTGTGGGAGCCACCATCCAGCCAATTCCTTATCCAGCAGTCCTCCACCCAGCAGGTCCAAATGCCTTAATGACTGGGATGTCCACAAGGTGTATGAAGTAAGGAGTGAATCCATGGTTTGTATCTGAGAAGTGAATTTGTGGACAACACAAACCTTTGGTAGGGATGAAATTCAGAGTGTTCCCTTGCTGCTTCACCTGGCCCTAGCACTGCTTCAGTTCAGAGCTTGGGAGCATCACTGGCCTGGGAGCAGAATATGCTTTCCCCTGTATGGAATGAATTCATTATAGTCAGTTCACATCAGTCAAGGCTGAGTTCTGTGTCTGGTTGGATTTGGTTGCACTCTGCTGATGACAGAGCTCTGTTTGCCTTTTTGTTTGACCTGGATATGTGTATCTTTTTTCACTGCTGTCAGTCTCCTCTTGTGTTGGCTCAGGGTACTTCTGGTCCTGAAAATCCAAGATCCATAGCCCTTTATTAAACTAGAGAGTACATTTCTGCTATCTCTCCTATTTACCTTTGGGCATTAGCACTACTTCTTTTTTTTCCCTTGTTTTATTTTCTTTCCCCCCCCCCCCTATAAAATAAGCTGGCAGGATTCTGTGGGATTTTTCTTACTCTAACCTCTCTAGAAGAAGAGAAGGCTCTGAAGGGTGCCTTAAAGCTGCCTTCTGAAAGGAGTGTGGGCAGCAGGGCAAGAGAGGGGATTCTGTGCATTGACTCTGCTCTGCTCAGACCTCACCTCCAATCCTGCCTCCACTTCTGCTGTCCCCAGCAGAAGCAGGACACAGAACTGTTGGAGGGTGTCCAGAGGTGGCCACAAAGAAAGATGAGCCAAGGGCTGGAGCAGCTCTGCTACGAGGACAGGCTGAGGGAGCTGGGGGTCAGTCTGGAGAAGAGAAGGCGCCATGGGGACCTTAGAGCTGCTTGGCAAGAGCGGAAGGGGTCCTACAGGAGGGCTGCAGAGGGACTTTTCTTCAGGGTGTCTAGAGACAGCCCAAGGGGGGATGGTTTGGAGCTGAGGCAGGGCAGGGTTAGACTGGAGCTTAGGGAGAAGTTCATCAGGAAGTTGGGGAGAGTCTGGCACAGGCTGCCCGGGGAGGCTGTGGCTGCCTCCTGCCTGGGGTTGTTGAAGGCCAGGCTGGACAAGGCTGTGAGCAGCTGAGTCTAGTGAAGAGGTGTCCCTGCCCATGACATTGATGCTGGAGTAGATGATCTCTGAGATGCCTTCCAATCTCAGCCATTCTAGGATTGCAGGATAACTCTTGAAAGGAGCAAAGAAAGACACAAGGTATCTCTGTGGGGAAGTCTTGAAAACAAGAAAGTGCTAGCAAGGAAAATGCTCTGCTCCTTACTTACTGATTTTAATTGAGGAGCATATTTCTTTGAAGTGATTCCTTAGAAGTCTTTTTAAAAGGAGGCTCTCACCTCTGGTGTGAACTATAAATGCACTCTTTTTTTAGCACTCTGTCCATTTTCTGTTTGAACTCTTAGAGAACTGCTCTAAACTGCCGCAGACCTGGGGTGGACTTGATGTTGTTGGTACACAAAGAGGGAGGGGGAAACCCAGCATCCTGTCTTTCATCCTTCTGGATGAGGATTAATCGTGATGCCAGCTGCAGAATAATGCAGATCTTAGCTGCTGGGCTTGGAGAGGGGGAAGGGACAGGCAGCAGGGAGAGTGAAGGGCTTGGGCTGTCTTCCACAGGCTTCTTCCACCCTCAGGGACCCTGTGTTTAACAAAGGAGCTGCAAGAAGCAGATTGGTGGGAATTGTTTTCCTTCTCTTGACTTAGCAGATCCCCCTGTATTCCAGTTCGTGCTTGCTGGCTGCCAGAAGCACTCCTTGCCTTCATGGGCACTGTCCCTTGCTGCAGGGTACAGCACAGTGCTGTCTGCACCGTCTGAGAGCAGCTCAGATTCAAGGCACAGACCTGTCGCTGCCCCAGCCTACCTCTTTGGTTTGGTCAGAGGTATTTGTGTGTGTGTGTTTGGGGCTTTTAGTTTTGGTGTGGATTAATGGAATGGAATAGAATAGAAAGAATGGAATGGAACAGAATAGAATCATAGAATAGAATAGAATCCTAGAATGGAATAGAATAAAATAGAACAGAACAGAATAGAATCCTAGAATGGAATAGAATAAAACAGAACAGAACAGAATAGAATAAAATAGAACAGAACAGAATAGAATCCTAGAATGGAATAGAATAAAATAGAACAGAACAGAATAGAATCCTAGAGTGGAATAGAATAAAATAGAACAGAACAGAATAGAATTCTAGAATTGAATAGAATAAAACAGAACAGAATAGAATCCTAGAATGGAATAGAATAAAATAGAACAGAACAGAATAGAATCCTAGAATGGAATAGAATAGAATAGAACAGAACAGAATAGAATGGAATCTTAGGATGGAATAGAACAGAACAGAATAGAATCATGCAATGGAATGGAATAGAATAGAATCGAGTCACAGAATTGAATAGAATCATAGAGTAGAATGGAATGGAATAGAATAGAATAAGCCAGGTTGGAAGAGACCTCCAAGCTCAGCCAGCCCAACCTAGCACCCAGCCCTATGCAACCAACCAGACCATGGCACTAAGTGCCCCAGTCAGGCTTGGCTTCAACACCTCCAGGCACGGCCACTCCACCACCTCCCTGGGCAGCCCATTCCAATGCCAATCACTCTCTCTGCCAACAGCTTCCTCCTAACATCCAGCCTAGATCTCCCTTGGCACAACTTGAGGCTGTGTCCCCTTGTTCTGTTGCAGGCTGCCTGGCAGCAGAGCTCAACCCCAGCTGGCTACAGCCTCCCTGCAGGGAGCTGCAGACAGCAATGAGCTCTGCCCTGAGACTCCTCTTCCGCAGGCTGCACACCCCCAGCTCCCTCAGCCTCTCCTCACAGTGCTTTTGTTTGTTTCTCTTGTTTTTCACTAATTAATTTTTCATGCCTCTTATGTTGTTTTTCTCCTTTAATCACAAGCAACCCATTCAGTGTACCACACACACACAGAGCTTTTGTAGGCTTCCTTGTTTTGTCCATGATGCATTAGGCCACGGATGCTGAAATGCTGCTGGCTGCAAGGGACGCAGATTTAGACCAGTGACTTTTACTCTGTGTCTGTAGATAGCCTTGCAGGTCAACTGCTTTTGAAAGGGATAAAAGTGTGCTAATTCCTTCAAGGTAAATCAGAAGGATTATGACATCTAGGCAGAAGAAACTGCCAGACAGCTCTTGAGCGATAGAACTAGGACTGACCCAACAGCATCTCTAAAGCTTCCAATAAAATTGCCTGAGGAGTCTGCCAAGAAGCCAGATGCTGCTGCTGGAAAAATACCTTCTGTAGCTTGGCATTTGTCCTGTAATTGCTTCCAAGAGAGAATAAATTGTAGCATGGCAGTAGAAGGTGAATGGTTCCTCACTGCCCACGACTTGGTGATTTTCAGACTCCTGGCTTTGTGAAGCAGTAACCCTGGTGCGGGTCTGGAGACTCACTGAGCTGCTGAAAGGTCCTCATCTGAATAATCAGCAGCAATTTCCAACCCCACCCCCCTTTTCTTCCCTCCTTTTCCTGCCATTTAGCCTGGAAGTGGTTTGATGTCTCTGTTAAATGATTCCTTGTGCAGGCTTTGATTCTGTAAGTGCACACTGTGGGCCTGTAGCCCTCTCCAGCTGCGTGCTGCTGCCCTGTGTGGATGTTTCTCTGCATGGAACCAGGCTGCAGCTGACCCACAGACATTTAAGGGTTGCTTGTTAGGTGTTTTGATTTTTTCCCCCATGTTCAGTGTATTTTGTAGCTGTGGGACGAGAGCTCTCTTTGAGAACCGCTGCTGGATGTTACCTGTCGTAGGGACGGAGGAATCAGTGCACCCTCAGCAGGTGTGCAAAGGGCACCCAGCTGTGTGGCACAGATGACTTGCTGGAGGGCAGGGATCCATCCAGAGGGACCTGGGCAGGCTGCAGAGCTGTGCCCAGGCCAACCTCAAGACATTCAACAAGGCCAAGGGTAAGGTCCTGGCACCTGGGTGAGAGCAGTCCCAAGCACAACTCCAGGCTGAGTGGGGAATGGCTGAGAGCAGCCCTGAGGAACAGGACCTGGGGGTCTGGGGTGGTGAAAAGCTCAAGAGGAGCCTGCAGGGTGAGTGCAGCCCAGACAGCAACCCCGTGCTGGGCTGCAGCAAGAGCAGTGTGGGCAGCAGGGCAAGGGAGGGGATTCTGCCCCTTGGCTCTGCTCTCCTCACACCCCACCTGCAGTCCTGGGTGCAGTTCTGCAGCCCCCAGCACAAGCAGGACATGGAAGTGTTGGAGGCAGTCTAGAGGAGGCCACCAAGATGGTGAGAGGGCAGAAATCTCTGTGTGTCCCTTTTTCCAGGACTGATTTACTTTGTTCAAGGCTGCAGATGCAGTTGTGCAGCAGCCTTGCATGCTGTAAGAGTTGTGGCTCTGCAACCTGGAGAAGAGAAGGCTTTGAGGAGACCTTGGAGTGGCCTTCCAGGATCTGAAGGAGGCTACAGGAAGGCTGGGGAGGGAATATTGACAAGGTCTGGTGATGAGGAGGAATGGGTTTGAAGTGTCAGAGGTGAGATTGAAACTGGATGTTAGGAAAGGGTTCTTTGGAGTGAGGGTGGTGAGACACTGGCACAGGTTGAGGGTGGTGAGACACTGGCACAGGTTTCCCAGGGAGGTTGTGGAGCACAGAAGCACCCAACGTGACCAAAGATCACATTGAGTTCTTCTGTGCTCCACAACCTCCCTGGAGGTGTTCAAGTCCAGGTTGGATGAGGCCTTGAGCAGCCTGTTCTAGTGTGAGGTATCCCTGCCCATGGCAGAGGGTTGGAACTGGCTGAGCTTTGAGGTCCCTTCCAACCTAAATCATTCTACGTAGAGAAAGTGCCTGCAGCCTGACTTGTTATGGGAACTGGGGGTGCTGGCTGACACCCCTCAGGCTGTGCTGCCATCCAAGGAGATCTGGACAAGCTGCAGAGCTGGGTGAAGTGGAACCTCATGAAGTTCAATTAGGACAAGTGCAGAGACCTGCATCTGGGGAGGAATAACAGCAGGCACTAGTACAGACTAGGGCTTATCCTGCTGGAAAGCAGCTCCATGGAGCAGTACCCTCTGGACAGAAAGTTCTCCATGGACCAGTAATGTGCCCCTGTGGCTAAGGAGCCAATGGCATCCTGGGGTGCATCGGGAAAAGCGAGTCCAGCAGGGCTAGAGAGGTTCTCCTGCCCTCTGCTCTGCCCTGGTGACACCACACCTGCAGTGCTGTGTCCAGTTTGGCACTCCCCCAACGACAGGGATCTGCTGGAGAGTCTGGTAGAGAACAGTGAGGGTGACTGTGGGACTTGATCATCTCTGCTATGAAGAAAGACTGAGAGGCCTGGGGGTGTTTAGTCTGGAGAAGAGAAGGCTGGGAGGGGATCTGATCAGTGTCTGTGAACAGCTGAGGGGTGTCCAAGCTTGCCTGGGTGCACTCCTGGCCAACCACCCTAGGGGGTCCTGCCTGGGTGGGGAGGTTGGACTCGATGATCTCTGCAGGTCCCTTCTAAGGCTCTGTGATTCTGTGAAAATAGGAAGTGTGACACCAGCAGAGCTGTGATTCTGTGAGGATGAAGGTGCCAGGCTCTGCCTGGTGGTGCCCAGGCGCTAGGACAAGGAACAATGGGTGCCAGGTGGAGGACAGGAGGTTCCACCTCCACACCAGGAGGCACATCTGAATAAGGAGACGATGGAGCCCTGGAGCAGGCTGCTCAGAGAGGTTGTGGAGTCCCCTCACAACCTGCCTGGATGTGTTTCTGAGTGACCTGTCCTGGGTGACCCTGCTGTGGACTGGGTAATCTCTGGAGATCCCTTCCAGCCCCTAACACTGTCTGTGTGATTCTGTGCTTCCTCCCTTTCAAAGTGCTTAACATTCTTGCTGATGCAAAGCAGACTCATTTGTGGGACACAACATAATCAGCACTGCCCTCACAAATGAGATAAGAACAGATGAGTGAATTCAGGGAAACTCATTTAGGGTTTGAAATTCCTGCAGCAAGCTCCAGCAGCCATTCTCAAGTAATTCTGTTTGGTGTCATTTAGAAGTGGACCTGCTGTTTGTCTGAGCAGTCATGTGGAATTACTGCATGAGTGACACTGCTGCTTTGAAAACTGGGCTAGAACTCATGGCAGCACCCGGGTTGGAAGAGAGCTCCAAGCTCAGCCAGCCCAACCTAGCACCCAGCCCTAGACAAGCAACCAGACCATGGCACTAAGTGCCCCAGCCAGGTTTGGCTTCAACACCTCCAGCCACGGCCACTCCACCACCTCCCTGGGCAGCCCATTCCAATGCCAATCACTCTCTCTGCCAACAACTTCCTCCTAACATCCAGCCTAGACCTCCCTTGGCACAACTCCAGACTCTGTCCCCTTCTTCTCTTGCTGGCTGCCTGGCAGCAGAGCCCAACCCCAGCTGGCTACAACCTTCCTGCAGGGAGCTGCAGACAGCAATGAGCTCTGCCCTGAGCCTCCTCTTCTGCAGGCTGCACACCCCCAGCTCCCTCAGCCTCTCCTCACAGGGCTGTGCTCCAGGCCCCTCCCCAGCCTTGCTGCCCTTCTGCAAACACCTTCCAGCACCTCAACATCTCTCTGCAGTGGAGGAGCCCAGAACTGGACACAGCACTCAAGGTGTGGCCTGAGCAGTGCTGAGCACAGGGGCAGAAGAACCTCCCTTGTCCTGCTGCCCACACTGCTCCTGAGCCAGCCCAGGATGCCATTGGCTCTGCTGCCCACCTGGGCACTGCTGCCTCATTCAGCTCCTCTCTCCCAGCACCCCCAGCTCCCTCTCTGCCTGGCTGCTCTCAGCCACTCTGTCCCCAGCCTCTAGTGCTGCTTGGGGTTGTTGTGTCTAAAGTGTAGAACCCTGCCCTTGGCCTTGTTCAATCTCATCCCATTGGTCTCTGCCCACCCATCCAGCCTGTCTGGGTCCCTCTGCAGGGCTCTGCTACCCTCCAGCAGCTCCACAGCTGCTCCTAGCTTGGAGTCATTTAGAAGTCTTTTAAAAAGGAGTATTTAAAAAGGAATTTCCAAAGCCTTTCTCCAACTGAAACTCATTTTTTCTTGATTATCTAAAGTGTTCCTGTGGTACTGCAAGGCAGAATTCATTTCTGTTTGTCTGTGTGAATTGATACTGACAATCCTAGAAAGCTTTTAGCTTTTGCTGCTTTGTTCTGCTCGTCAGTGAACTTTGGTAGGAGCCTGCTGGTTGAGTTTGGTGCAATAAATCAGCAGTCTGTTTACAGCGAGGTGAAGGGCTCCAGTTAGGTTTCCTAATACTTTACTGTCAGGGAAACAAGGGCTGAGCATTGAAAAATAGCAGTGAATACAGATCCTGGCACAGAGTGGGGGGGTATTATTGTTGGTGAGATTAGGATAGTTTGCTCTGCCCTGCTGTGATGTCAGGAAGCGTTCAGGAAGCTGAAGGAGATGGTGTATAGGTTAACAGGTACAGGTTAACCTCATTGCTGCCTACAACTGCTGGAAGGGAGGCTGTAGCCAGGTGGGGTTGGGCTCTTCTCCCAGGCCATCAGCAACAGAACAAGGGGACACAGTCTGAAGCTGTGCCAGGGCAGGTCCGGGCTGGATGTGAGGAAGAAGTTGTTGTCAGAGAGAGTGATTGGCATTGGAATGGGCTGCCCAGGGAGGTGGTGGAGTCTCTGTGCCTGGAGGTGTTGAAGCCAAACCTGGCTGGGGCACTTAGTGCCATGGTCTGGTTGCTTGGCCAGGGCTGGGTGCTAGGTTGGACTGGCTGAGCTTGGAGCTCTCTTCCAACCTGGTTGATTCTGTTCTGTTCTATGATTCTGTAACTTGTGCAACTGAGCAAGTCTCAGAGGGACCTGAAGAAGTTTGCACCATTGAGAAGGGCAGTGCAAGGCATCACTTCAAGCTCTAGTTCAGATTGCCAAGTTTAGCTTCTGCTGGATCTTGTGTAGGTAGGATCTTGTGTTGTGCTGTATTTTATTTGGGGTGAATTGGAGGGTGGGTTCCAGAGAAAGGAATCTTGGAATATTGAAGCAAAAGAGCTCCATTAAATTATTTTCCATAAAGGACAGCAGGCAAATCATAGAATCACAGAATCAGCCAGGTTGGAAGAGACCTCCAAGCTCAGCCAGCCCAACCTAGCACCCAGCCTTGGCCAAGCAACCAGACCATGGCACTAAGTGCCCCAGCCAGGCTTGGCTTCAACACCTCCAGGCACAGCCACTCCACCACCTCCCTGGGCAGCCCATTCCAATGCCAATCACTCTCTCTGCCAACAACTTCCTCCTAACATCCAGCCTCGACCTGCCCTGGGACAGCTTGAGGCTGCATCCCCTTGTTCTGTTGCTGGCAGCTGCAGACAGCAATGAGTTCTGCCCTGAGCCTCCTCTTCTGCAGGCTGCACACCCCCAGCTCCCTCAGCCTCTCCTCACAGGGCTGTGCTCCAGGCCCCTCCCCAGCCTTGCTGCCCTTCTCTCAACATCTTCCAGTACCTCAACATCTGTCTCCAATTGAGGAGCCCAGAACTGGACACAGCACTCAAGGGGTGTCCTGAGCAGTGCTGAGCACAGGGGCAGAAGAACCTCCCTTGTCCTGCTGGCCACACTGCTCCTGAGCCAGCCCAGGATGCCACTGGCTCTGTTGCCCACCTGAGCACACTGCTGCCTCATCTTGAGCCTAGAAGTTCCTTCAATTGGACTGTGCCACTTAAAAACATGCTGAGCTGTCCAGGATGTGAGATCTTGAATTCCATAACCTTTCCTTCCAATTAGAAGGCACAGCTTCTGAGGGTGAGGTGTTTGCATTTAATATAAACCCTGGTGCCTCTGACATTGCTTTTACCTTCTCCCTGGCGATGCTCCTGACTGCGTCCTTCTCCCGCTCCTTCGGAGTGATGATTGCAGCACAGCACTTTAGTAATCATTTAACAGCTCTAATTACAGAATGCTGTGATCCCAACTGTGTACTTTGTCCTTGTTCCCTTCTGGGTCTTCACTCTGTTTCTTTGGAGTGGAGAGGATCACAGCAGAGCCGTCTCTCCTGCTCTGCAGAACTCAGTTCCAAAGACCCTTGCTCTGCTACCGTTCCAGGTTTGCATTTTCTCCTTGCTTTAGGGTTAATGGCATTGAATTTGAGAGGTGGAGGGCTCGCTTGGTCTGGCGTTGTTTACATCAGTCACGCTGGCATAGCTTCACTGGCACTAATGCAGATCCAGCAGCATGGAACTGGTGTGACTCCAGCTCCATTAGAATCAGTGTGGACACGGCAGCAGAAGTCCAGTGCAAGGCGGTCGGTGCTGTGCTGCTGGGACTGGATTGGCTTGGGCAGAGGGGAGGCAGCCTCCAGCAGTGGGGCTGGGGCTGGGCGGTGCTCCTAGCTGTAGGAAGTTGTGGTTCTTGTTTGTTCTTAGCCTTATCAGAAGCTCTTTTTCTCTTTGGCTTCAGGGTGGCCAGGCTGGGGTTGGTAAAGTCTGGGCACAGCAGCTCGTGTGGGATAAGCATTACCAGGAGAATGGGTGGAGTTGGGCTCTGCTGCCAGGCAAGCAGCAACAGAACACGGGGACACAGCCTGGAGTTGTGGCAGGAGAGGTCTGGGCTGGATGTCAGGAGGAAGTTGTTGGCAGAGAGAGTGATTGGCATTGGAATGGGCTGCCCAGGGAGGTGGTGGAGTTGCCATGCCTGGAGATGTTCAAGACAAGACTTTTTGGGGCACTTAGTGCCATGGTCTGGTTGTTTGGCCAGGGCTGGGTGCTAGGTTGGGCTGGCTGAGCTTGGAGGTCTCTTCCCACCTGGTTGATTCTGCAATTCTGTGATCCATTCAGGTAATTCCATCCCACTGGGAGCACAGGGAATCTCTAGTCCCAGCTGAACTATGTCCTTCCTATGTTTTCTGGTAACAGAGCTGCCTCTTGGTATCAGAGTGGAGCTGTAAAGTTTTAAGCCTGCTCTGTTCAGTGGCAGTGCCCTTTTTTTTTACCTAACTCCTTGCCAAAGCTTACAAATAGCATCCTGAGAGGAGCTTTGCTTCCCAGGGCAGGAGAATATACATAAAGGAGCAGAGTGCATTGCATACATACCCACAGCACTCTGAGGTTTTGTTACTTGTGTTGAGCTCCCTCGACTGGAGTTGCATTCTCTGCTCTGCAGACAAAGAAGTAGACCCCAGCATGGGTATGGCTGCCTCACCAGGATCCAGCAGGAGGGTGTTAGAAGTTAGTGTGTGTCCCTTTTCCAGAACTGACTTGCTTTGGTCACAGCTGCAGATGCAGTTGTGCAGCAGCCCTGCATGCTGTAAGAGTTGGACCTCTGCAGCCTGGAGAAGAGAAGGCTTGGAGAAGACCTTGGAGTGGCCTTCCAGGATCCAAAGGGGGCTACAAGAAGGCTGGGGAGGGACTATTGACAAGGTCTGGTGATGACAGGACGAGGAGGAATGGGTTTGAAGTGGCAGAGGGGAGATGGAAACTGGATGTTAGGAAAGGGTTCTTTGGAGTGAGGGTGGTGAGACACTGGCACAGTTTGAGGGTGGTGAGATGCTGGCACAGGTTTCCCAGGGAGGTTGTGGAGCACAGAAGCACCCAATGTGATCTTTGATCACATTGGGTGCTTCTGTGCTCCACAACCTCCCTGGAGGAGTTGAAGGCCAGGTTGGATGAGGCCAGGCAGGATGGAGGTCTCTTCAGCCTGGTTGATTCTATGATCTTTTAAGGTCCCTTCCAACCCCTCACTGTCTGTGATTCTTGGAAGGGACATTCAATCTCATTTCACCTAGGCACAGCTAAAACTGAGTTGCTGGAAATGAGGCTGGGAGCAGGTGGAGGGCCCAGAGCAGTTGTGGAATTGCACAGCACTGGCACTGGTCAGCCATGGTGTGGAGCAGGGGAGAGCAGCAAGCCCTGGGTTCTCAGTGCTGGGTGGGTTTTTTGCCTCTGTGCTTTTAAAAGCCTTTATACTGTGATTAGAGAAATTCCTTTAAGAGGAAGAATTTCACATTGAAAGCATGGAAAGAAACATTCCTAATGGTTTTCTGCTGCTCCTTAGCAAATGGCTCAAATCCAGCAGTCTTTCTCAGAAGTATCTGAATATCCTTCCTCAGAGAAATGATGAACTGACATCACTTAGTTTTTCTTGCTTGCAAAATGACAGACTTGGGAAATCTATTCCAGACCCTCAGTCACAGCCAGGTCAATGTGTTCTGCTTTGCCTCTCCAGAATGCTGCCCTCTGTAATGGGGAAAAACCAGAAACTCTGATATGAAAATGAAATGTTAGTAATTTCCTGGTAAAAATGTTGATGAAATTGATTCATGCCTCTGAGAAGTGTCTTTTGAACCCTGTCAGCATTTTCTAGTGAGGAGAGAATTCACAGTGCTTCTGGGGAATAATTGGTGAGGTGGATTGAGGTATTTTACAGGGAGTATGCTCCCTCCCTTGAGCACAGCTGGAGGTGTTCAAACAAGACTGGATCAGGCACTTAGTGCCGTGGTCTGGTTGATTGGCCAGGGCTGGGTGATAGGTTGGAGTGGATGAGCTTGGAGGTCTCTTCCAACTTGGTTGATTCTATGTAAGCTGCAGCACAGGAGGTTCCAACTGAACACAAGGGGGAACTTCTTTCCTGTAAGGGTCCCAGAGCCCTGGCACAGGCTGCCCAGAGAGGTTGTGGAGTCTCCTTCTCTGGAGCCTTTCCAGGCCTGTCTGGATGCATTCCTCTGTGATCTGTGTTAGATAGGATTGTCCTGCTCTGGCAGGGGGTTGGACTGGATGCTCTCCTTGGGTGCCTCCCACCCCCTGACGTGCTGTGATCCTGTGGCAGAAGCGACCCAAGGGAGTAGCACCCTGTTGATGAAACAGATGCCGCGGTACTTGCCACAGTTGGAAGAGCGCAGGACTTAACAAGGGTGACCTAGATTGGAGGAGACAATAAAAGCTGCTGCGGTGAAGAGCAGATTGACTGCCGCTCTCAGCTGGGTAATAAAGGGCTGGACGATGGCCAGGCTGGGCAAGTGTACTCCTCTTGCTTACAGAAGGGACCTGCACTTTCTGGAGGGATGGTCTCTGTTGCAGATTCAGTTTGAACTGGAGCTTGCATCCGACAGATGTTTATGTGCTCCTTCAGAAAGAAGTGCCTCTTCCTTCGTCCGAGGCGCCCTGAGCCTGCCAGAGGATGACCTGATTAGGTTTTAAAGTCAATCAATATGTTGAACCTGTCCAAAAGCAGACAGGCATTTAGCTGAAAAAAAATTATCACTCAGTGGAATAGCCTCGGGGTTGGGGGGGAAGGGGATGTAGGATTTGTGGAGGGTTTCAAATGAGATAGCAGTCAGATGTTGTTACATTACAATATTCAGTGGCATTCAGACGCTCTGGTTTCAGCTGTCCTCCTGGAAGTGGCTGACAACAGGAGATGACATCCTGGCTGCTTTGTACCCACCACAGCCTTCTGAGACGTTAGAACTTGGCTTAACTCTTGACCCTAGGGGGTGGTTATTGTTTGGTGGGTTTGGGGTTGGGTTTTTTTTTCCACATCTTTGCTTTGGATTTATTACAAATGGGGCCTTGGAGAAATATTTTGCTTGGTTAAGTGGTTTGATGTTAGTGCTTCTTGTTAAGTTAAGGAGTTAACCTTTAGGTAAATATAAGCCCCAGTTGCAGAGAAATAGGCTGTCAATCCAGCTGTGACTGGAGAGATGCTGTAAGTGCCATTGAGCTGTAAAGACTGATGCATCCCCACTGTGCTGTAAAAGGAAATATTATTAAATTGGGTTGTGTGCAGGGGGAGGGGAAGGAGCTGGGGGCTGGAGGGACATCTGTTCTCTGCAGCGCCTCCCTCCCTCTTCGCTGGGGGGATTTCAAGCCTGAGCCAAGAACAGCTCCGGCCGTGGTAGGCTGAGGTGGCTCCTGTGCAGCACAATGCATGTGGGGCTCTGTGCTGGGGCCCGGTGGTCACTGCTTGGGATGCCCAGCTGTGTCTGGGGGAGGTGCCTGTCCTTGTCCATGGATCACAGAGTGTATCTGGTTGGAAAAGACCTCCAAGATCACCCAGTCCAATCTTCCACCCAGCACTGAAGGGTCAACATTAAACCGTGTCCCCGAGCGCCAGGTCTGTGCACTGCTTTAACACCCTCAGGGGTGCTGACTCCAGCACTGCCCTGGGCAGACCATTCCGAAGTTTGAAAACCCTTCCAGTGAGGAAATGATTCCTAACATCCAGCCTGAACCTCCCCTGGTGCAGCTTACAGGCATTTCCTCTGGTCCTGTCGCTTCTCATCTGGAAGAAGAGGCTGCCCCCTCCTCGCTCCAACCTTTCAGGTGCTGCAGACAGCAATGAGCTCTGCCCTGAGCCTCCTCTGCTGCAGGCTGCACACCCCCAGCTCCCTCAGCCTCTCCTCACAGGGCTGTGCTCCAGGCCCCTCCCCAGCTTTGTCGCCCTCTTCTGGACACCTTCCTGTACTTCAGCATCTCTCTTGACTGGAGTAGCCCAGAACTGGACACAGGGCTCAAGGGGTGGCCTGAGCACAGGGGCAGAAGAACCTCCCTTGTCCTGCTGCCCACACTGCTCCTGAGCCAGCCCAGGATGCCATTGGCTCTGCTGCCCACCTGGGCACTGCTGCCTCCTCTTCAGCTCCTCTCT
>WAAF01017833.1:28073-38691 GCA_013400475.1 Tricholaema leucomelas
CAACTGGAGTGTAGTTTCAGCTGTGCTGTAGCAAGTATTGGCCTCACAGCTCACATTAAGTTAACGAGAGATGCACACCTAACGGTCCATGCTCTGTAATCAGGAGGATGCAAGAGGGAGTTTGGATCCAGAGGACTTTTTGAAGTGATTTTTAAACTTCTACTTATTGAAGTAGCTTTTTCTGCCAGCTGAGGTTTGCCATTGCATATATTTTGGGGGGAGTCAAGGCTTTTTGGTGCCAGTAGCTCCCACGTCGAAGCGTTCAGTGTTTTAAGCAAGGTGTTGTTAGAGTTGGTGGCCTTCTTGATCAAGGTAGTTTGGACTGGATGATGATAGGTTGGACTGGATGATGATAGGTTGGACTGGATGATCCTGGAGGTCTCATCCAACCTGGTTGATTCTATGATTCTAAGAGAGCAAGAAGGGTCCTTGGGTCAGGTCTGGTGAGTGCAGTGAACCTTCATTGTGTTGAAAGGTGTTTAGGGTATCCAGTTCAATTCTTTATTCATTAGGTGTAACTCATCTCATCACCATTTTCAGGGCCATGGTGATTTGAGCAAAGAAAGATGAAGCAAATACATATCCCACAGATCTGAAAACCTGCTAAACTCTCTGCAGTAATTCCCTACTAATTCACTAATTCCTTAGCTCAGTAATTCCTCCCTTCAGTAATTCCTCATTTTCTATTCAGTGCATAAACTGCCAATAGACTGAAAAGATTATGAAGATCACCAAGGTTTGGTGGTGAGGTTTTGGGTTGTTTTTTTTAATCATGTGATGGAGCAAATCATTTGGGGATAAATCTCCATAGAGCAGTTGGATACCAAGGGAAATTGGGGTCTGTTTCTAGCAAAAGAACATTGATCTCTGTATTAAAGTCCCAGGGGGTCTTAGAAGGTAATTAAAAGCAAACAATAGCCTCCCCAACAGCATAGGGACAGGGGGTAAGGGGACAAGGGGTAATGGGTTTAAACTGGCAGAGGGGAGATTGAAAACAGGTATTAGGGAAGGGTTCTTTAGAGTGAGGATGGTGAGACACTGGCACAGGTTGAGAGTGGTGAGACACTGGCACAGGTTGCCCAGGGAGGTTGAAGGCCATGTTGGATGAGGCACTTGGTGCCATGGGTTAGTTAATTAGAAGGTGTTAGGTGCTAGGTTGGACTGGATGATCTCAGAGGTCTTTTCCAAGCTGGTTAATGCCATGAATCCGTGAACAGGCCCTGCTGAAGAAGGTCGTCCATCTGCCCTGTAGATGACCTGAAGCACTCTCAGGCAAGATGGTAAGATGTGCTTGTCAGTGTTGCTGCCTGTGAAGCTATTCCTGGCTTTGCAGCTCAAAACAAGCATTTAGACATTGCCAGGAAGTTCAGAGCAATCAGTTTTCATCAGGATGTTCCTTCAATCAGCAGTGAAGTAGCTTAAAAATAGTTGTGAGCAGACTCTGTTCATTTACTGTGTGAGTGGTCTGGTGGAGTTGCTGGGGGTAGTTTCAGGGAAGTGATGGCTCAGGTGTCTTAGATAAAAAAAGAGTGGGGAAACAGTGGTGTCCTCAAGAGAAAGGCCTTTAGAAATCATCATTGTTTCCTCTGCTCCTCTACACAAGGCCAAGTGCAGGGTTCTACACTTTGGCCACAACAACCCCAAGCAGTGCTACAGGCTGGGGACAGAGTGAGAGCAGCCAGGCAGAGAGGGCCATGGGGGTGCTGGGAGAGAGGAGCTGAAGATGAGGCAGCAGTGCCCAGGTGGGCAGCAGAGCCAATGGCATCCTGGGCTGGCTCAGGAGCAGTGTGGGCAGCAGGACAAGGGAGGTTCTTCTGCCCCTGTGCTCAGCACTGCTCAGGCCACCCCTGGAGTGCTGTGTCCAGTTCTGGGCTCCTCCATTGCAGAGAGATGTTGAGGTGCTGGAAGGTGTTGAGAGAAGGGCAGCAAGGCTGGTGAGGGGCCTGGAGCACAGCCCTGTGAGGAGAGGCTGAGGGAGCTGGGGGTGTGCAGCCTGCAGCAGAGGAGGCTCAGGGCAGAGCTCATTGCTGTCTGCAGCTCCCTGAAGGGAGGCTGGAGCCAGGAGGGGTTGGGCTCTGCTGCCAGGCCAACAGCAAGAGAAGAAAGGGACAGAGTCTGGAGTTGTGCCAGGGGAGGTCTAAGCTGGATGTGAGGAGGAAGTTGTTGTCAGAGAGAGTGATTGGCATTGGAATGGGCTGCCCAGGGAGGTGGTGGAGTGGCCGTGCCTGGAGGTGTTGAAGCCAAGCCTGGCTGGGGCACTTAGTGCCATGGTCTGGTTGGTTGGGCAGGGCTGGGTGCTAGGTTGGGCTGGCTGAGCTTGGAGGTCTCTTCCAACCTGGCTGATTCTATGATTCTAGACAACAAACCCACAAAATGTTGCAGTGCAGACAAAGCCTCAGACTGGCTAAAAGCTCTTAAGCTTTTACTGCTGGCTGCTGGGCAGTGCAGCAACCACCTCCAGGCTCTTAATGGAGCACTCTGGCAAGGGAATGTGATTTTTTTTTCTCTCTAAGGTACCCTGATGCTCTAAGGAGGAGAGATTTTAAATATCTTCTGTTTATGAAGGTATTTTGGTCCCCAGTTGTAAGAATAAATACAGGACTTTGCTGTTTGCCAAATGTCTGGCAAAACATTTTGAGGGAAATCAGTAAAAAGGCAGTGATTTTTCTGCTTCTCTGTTTAAATGTGGATAAATGCAGCTTCCAGTGCCTAGGTTATGTAGCAGTCCTGTTTTGTTCTGTTCTGTTCTATTCTATTCTGTTCTGTTCTTTTCTCTTCTGTACTATTCTGCTCTTTTCTCTTCTGTTCTCTTCCTATTCTCCTCTGTTCTGTTCCTTTCTATTCTTTTCTGTTCTATTATATTATATTCTGTTCTATTCTCTTCTGTTCTGTTCTGCTCTGTTCCATTCTATTCTCTTCTTGCTGGGTTTTTCTCACTAAAACTGGTTTACAGCAGAGCACTGAGGGGTGTTGCTAGCCAAGCAGGAGGATTGTTTCTGTGACTTTATCCTAGAGGACTTCTACAAACTTAGCTTGCCCTCAACCTCTCTGTTACTTCTTCCCCTCTTACACCTATCTGTCCTGACACCAAGCCATCACTCACAGTCCTGCACTTCCCCCCTGACTATCAGCAGTCTGAGATTTGATTGCAGGAAGCTGCTCTGCAAATATTCTGCCAGAATGTTCTTCCCGTGAAGGCTTCCAGAAGGAACCCATTCTCTAAGCATCCTTTTGCTTCTGTGGAATGGAAAACACTTGATGAAAAGATTGTGACAAGGGTTTCTCTTTGTGGGACTCATGCTGAGGGTAATTTTTGGGCATGGCTTAACAGCAAACCTAATTCACAGCAACTTAACAGGTGGGCTTTATACAGACTTCCCTTCCCTTTGCACATTGCCTAGGAAACCAAAGGAAGGCTTGCAGGCCATACAGTAATGCTCTGCTTTGTCACTTGGTGTGCATTTGTGTGGTTATAGACTTCTAATGCAGCCACAGTTATAGTGTTTGGGTTCAGTATAGGAGGGGGAAGTGGTAAGTGGAAAGGTCTGGTTAAGTCTGAGGACAGTATGCACTATTACTTGCATGAGGCTACTTATGCCATCATTTGCATTGACACTGAGCTAGACAAACACTTCACCACTTCCCCCTGCCAGTTAGAGAAGCAAAAGAAAGAGCAGTGAGCTCACAGGCACAGAAAAGTGAAGATCTGGAGCAAATAACAAGTATATGATATTAGGAGGAAGTTGTTGGCAGAGAGAGTGATTGGCATCGGAATGGGCTGCCCAGGGAGGTGGTGGAGTGGCCGTGCCTGGAGGTGTTGAAGCCAAGCCTGGCTGGGGCACTTAGTGCCATGGTCTGGTTGGTTGGCCAGGGCTGGGTGCTAGGTTGGGCTGCCTGAGCTTGGAGGTCTCTTCCAACCTGCTTGATTCTATGGTTCTATATCAAAACCAGGTAACTGCATCTCTTAGGGGTCTCACCTGGCTTTTTGGATGTGTTCAGAGGAGTTTGATCTTTCTTCAAGTCAACCTTTAGTATCTGTGACTTGTGATGCTGGTGTTTTTCATTCAGTAAGGCTAAGAGAGTCTTTACAAGGTTGTTGTCTGCTTTATTTTTCTCTCTTGCAGTAAATTATGGTACAGGAGAAAATGGTGACCAAAAAAAACCCAAAAAAGGAATAATCTTACAGAAAGCTGTGACTCCTCTGGACTTGCCTTATCTTCTCCTTCCCTCTCTGTAGAAGAGGCACGGCCGCTGAGTTGGCTGCTAACTGTTGTCTCTAACCTTGATGCATGTAAGGAGTATGTCTGAAAAGCTTACAATGGAACCATAGAATCAGCCAGGTTGGAAGAGACCTCCAAGCTCAGCCAGCCCAACCTAGCACCCAGCCCTGCCCAACCAACCAGACCATGGCACTAAGTGCCCCAGCCAGGCTTGGCTTCAACACCTCCAGGCACGGCCACTCCACCACCTCCCTGGGCAGCCCATTCCGATGCCAATCACTCTCTCTGCCAACAGCTTCCTCCTGACATCCAGCCTATAACATGCTTTGCAAGGAGCTTGTCATGC
Source organism: Tricholaema leucomelas (assembly GCA_013400475.1). NCBI lineage: Eukaryota > Metazoa > Chordata > Aves > Piciformes > Lybiidae > Tricholaema lacrymosa > Tricholaema leucomelas. The sequence goes on from WAAF01017833.1 coordinate 32,640, forward strand.
TAATGCACTTACAGAGCTTTGCATTGCTGGGGATATTAGGGTCATGTTTGGACACAAAAGTGTACATATCTATAAGTACTGCCTATGGAGAGGGCAGCTCTGTCTTATAGAATCACAGAATCAGTCAGGGTTGGAAGGGACCACAAGGAGCAGCCAGGTCCAACCCCCCTGCCATGCCCAGGGACACCCTACCCTAGAGCAGGCTGCCCACAGCCTCATCCAGCCTGGCCTGAAACATCTCCAGCCATGGGGCCTCAACCACCTCCCTGGGCAACCCATTCCAGCCTCTCACCACTCTTATGCTCAGCAACTTCCTCCTCACTCTCCCCACCTCCAGCTTTGCTCCATTCCCCCCAGTCCTGTCACTCCCTGACAGCCTCAAAAGTCCCTCCCCAGCTTTTTTGTAGCTCCCTTCAGATCCTGGAAGGCCACAAGAAGGTCACCTGGGAGCCTCCTCTGCTCCAGCCTGCACAGCCCCAACTCTTTCAGTCTGTGCTCACAGCAGAGCTGCTGCAGCCCTCTGAGCATCCTCCTGGCCCTGCTCTGGACACTCTCCAGCATCTCCACATCCCTCTTGTCCCAGAGGCTCCAGGGCTGGATGCAGTACTCCAGGTAGGGTCTCAGCAGAGTGGAGCAGAGGGGGAGAATCACCTCCCTGGCCCTGCTGGCCACACTTCTGCTGCTGCAGCCCAGGCTCTGCTTGGCTTTCTGGGCTGCAAGTGCACACTGCAGCCAGGAGGGCTTATCCCACATCTCAAATATTGTACAAACTTTCAAGCTAAATAAAGATGAGATTCACTGAATCCTGCTTAGAAATCAGAGGTTCATTCTGCCTATTGTGAGCAGCACTCCTGAAAGTTTTCTTTTAGAGCTACTTTTAAAGACTGAAAATGAACTTGCATGCATCAGAGCTGGGCAAAGAATGCAACAATAATAAAGCAATCAGCCAGCACTGAATTGCTGCCACCTCTGCAGAACTGGCAGCAATTTAGCAGCCACTGCAGCATATGAAGGGATCAGCACTCATTTTAATAGCTGATTTGCAGGATTCATGGTCTGAGATTTATGACAGATGTAAATCTTATCAATCCAGAGGTGTGACATGATGGACTCGCTGCTCTGAGTTTGGCTTTTGTGCTCCTTTGATGCTAAATAACATCCAGAGTTAAAAGGCAAAAATATTCTTCTGTATGAGTGGGACAGAGTGTCTGAGAGCAGGCAGGCAGAGAGGGAGCTGGGGGTGCTGGGAGAGAGGAGCTGAAGCTGAGGCAGCAGTGCCCAGGTGGGCAGCAGAGCCAATGGCATCCTGGGCTGGCTCAGGAGCAGTGTGGGCAGCAGGACAAGGGAGGTTCTTCTGCCCCTGTGCTCAGCACTGCTCAGGACACCCCTGGAGTGCTGTGTCCAGTTCTGGGCTCCTCAATTGAAGAGAGATGTTGAGGTGCTGGAAGGTGTTTGGAGAAGGGCAGCAAGGCTGGGGAGGGTCCTGGAGCACAGCCCTGTGAGGAGAGGCTGAGGGAGCTGGGGGTGTGCAGCCTGCAGAAGAGGAGGCTCAGGGCAGAGCTCACTGCTGTCTGCAGCTACCTGAAGGGAGGCTGTAGCCAGGTGGGGTTGGGCTCTGCTGCCAGGCAGCCAGGGACAGAAGAAGGGGACAGAGTCTGGAGTTGTGCCAGGGCAGGTCTAGGCTGGATGTGAGGAGGAAGTTGTTGTCAGAGAGAGTGATTGGCATTGGAATGGGCTGCCCAGGGAGGTGGTGGAGTGGCCGTGCCTGGAGGTGTTGAAGCCAAGCCTGGCTGGGGCACTTAGTGCCATGCTCTGGTTGGTTGGGCAGGGCTGGGTGCTAGGTTGGGCTGGCTGAGCTTGGAGGTCTCTTCCAAACTGCTTGGTTCAATGAATGTTAGTCTTGCCAGCTGTGAATGTCTTTAGGTGGTTCCTGTGGTGCTGTTTCCAGGGTCTGTGGCTTGTTCTCTCTATCAGCTGAGGTTAGATGCAGTGCATTGATTTTCCAAGAGAAAATGCTGTTGTTCTCTATCAGAGGATGCCAGCAAACTACCTGCTTGGAAAGCATTTTATCCTCCACGGAGGCATCACTTGCAGGCTTTTGTGTGTGTCTGGCTTAAAACATTTTAGGTGTAGAGAGTATCTGTTTCCATGGAAGGACTTTTAGCATCATTCGGTGTAAATGAAATAAGGTTTTCATTTCCAAGCTCCAACGTGAGTTAAAAGCTAAGTTTTACCTTGCTGTCACTCACCTTCACTTGTGTGAATGGAAGCTCCATAGGCAACAGCTTCAACCCGAAGCACAGCTCCAGGCTGGGTGGGGAATGGCTGAGAGCAGCCCTGAGGAACAGGACCTGGGGGTCTGGGCTGATGAAAAGCTCAACAGGAGCCTGCAGGGTGAGTGCAGCCCAGACAGCAACCCTGTGCTGGGCTGCAGCAAGAGCAGTGTGGGCAGCAGGGCAAGGGAGGGGATTCTGCCCCTTGGCTCTGCTCNCAGAGGATGAGGAGGAATGGCAGAGGGGAGACTGAAACTGGATGTTAGGAAAGGGCTCTTTGGAGTGAGGGTGGTGAGACACTGGCACAGGTTGCCCAGGGAGGTTGTGGAGCACAGAATCACCCAATGTGATCAAAGATTGAGTGCTTCTGTGCTTCACAGCCTTCCTTGGAGGTGTTCAAGGGCAGGTTGGATGAGGCCTTGAGTGAGTTATTCCAGTGGGAGGTGTCCCTGCCTATGGCAGAGGGTTGGAACTGGCTGATGCTTGAGGTCCCTTCCAACCTAACCCATTCTATGATTGTATGGTAACTTCAATTTGACATTGCCTTTAGTTCTTTTCACTTCCATCTGCATTGTGGTAACAGGCATAGCAGTCTGTTGAGCCTGTTCAGGTGCAGCTTTTATCATAGAATCATAGAATCATAGAATGGTTTAGGTTGGAAGGGACCTCAAGGATCATCCAGCTCCAACCCCCTGCCATAGGCAAGGACACCTCCCACTAGAGCAGGCTGCTCAAGGCCTCATCCAGCCTGGCCTTAAATGCCTCCAGGGAGGAAGCATCCACAGCCTCCCTGGGCAACCTGTGCCAGTGTCTCACCACCCTCACTGGGGCAACCCCTGCCAGTGTCTCACCACCCTCAACCTGTGCCTGTGTCTCACATCTTCATTTGAATCTTTCCTCTCTTCATAATTTGTGGTGCAACTTTTCTCTTTGTGGAGACCTCCATTTGAGTCTTTTCTCTCTTCATAACTGGTTCTGCAACTTCTCTCTCCATGGAGACCTTCATTTGAGTCTTTCCTCTCTTCATAACTTGCGGTGCAACTTTTCTCCCTGTGGAGACCTTCATCTGAATCTTTCCTCTCTTCATAACTGATGCTGCAACATTTCTCTCTGTGGAGACCTCCACTTGAATGTCCTGGTTTCCAAGCTTCATAGCATCTATGGAGCATGAGTATCTGTCACAGCCTGCTAAATTTGATCCATCCATTAAAAGAAGAGAGGCAAAAGTTTGAGCATCTCTCTAGGAAACAAGCTTACAAAACATGAGAGTAGAAAAGAGTTGCCTCAGACAGGGAATAAACCCAGTAAAGAAACCTTTGTCTTGTAAACTGTCAACTTAATAGAGGAGACATGGTATTGATGGTGCTCAATGATGAACAGCCATAGCCTCATAATCCTCCTCCTCAGGAGCATAATGAAGGTCTTAGGTTAGAAGGCAAACCACAATGACATTACTTAAAGGTACTCTAGGGAACTTCCCATATGTAAGGCAAAATGTGTAACTATCTATTTACTTTTCCATATGCCTCTGTGTGTGCCTTTGAGCCAGCATTGTGCCTGGGAAAACCTTCCTGAGTGATTGCTGTTGGCAGAAGAAAGGGAGAAGTATTGCACTGCAGAATACTGCAGCTCATCCTGTGTAGAGTTCAGGGAGGCAATGCTGAGCTTGGCTGTGCTTTGCACCTGAAACAAACACAGTGAGCTGGTGCCAAGGACTGGAATATCTCTGGAATTGGTGACTCCAAGGAATGGTTAGAGGAGAAAAGCTGAAAATGAAGCTGTAAACTTGCGGACTCCGTTACGATGATATTATCCTTCCATCTTTGATCACCTTGGCTGACTCTGTGCTCCACAACCTCCCTGGGCAACCCCTGCCAGTGTCTCACCACCCTCAACCTGTGCCTGTGTCTCACCACCCTCACTCCAAAGAACCCTTTCCTAACATCCAGGTTCAGTCTCCCCTCTCTGCCACTTCAAACCCATTCCTCCTCATCCTCTCATTACCAGACCTTGGCAACAGTCCTGTAGCCCCCTTCAAATCCTGCAAGGCCACTCCAAGGTCTCCTCCAAGCCTTCTCTTCTCCAGGCTGCACAGCCCCAACTCTCTCAGCCTGTCCTCAGAGCAGAGCTGCTGCAGCCCTCTCAGCATCTTGGTGGCCTCCTCTGCACTGGCTCCAACACTTCCATGTCCTTCTTGTGCTGGAGGCTCCAGAGCTGCACCCAGGACTGCAGGTGGGGTGTGAGGAGAGCAGAGCCAAGGGGCAGAATCCCCTCCCTTGCCCTGCTGCCCACACTGCTCTTGCTGCAGCCCAGCACAGGGTTGCTGTCTGGGCTGCACTCACCCTGCAGGCTCCTCTTGAGCTTTTCATCAGCCCAGACCCCCAGGGCCTGTTCCTCAGGGCTGCTCTCAGCCATTCCCCACCCAGCCTGGAGCTGTGCTTGGGATTGCACCCACCCAGATGCAGGACCTTACACTTGGATTTGCTGAATGCCATGAGGTTGTCCTGGGCACAGCTCTGCAGCCTGTCCAGGTCCCTCTGGATGGATCCCTGCCCTCTAGCAAGTGGACTGTGCCACAGAGCTTGGTGCCCTCTGCACACAATGCATCACAGAGAGAGTGACTGGCATTGGAATGGGCTGCCCAGGGAGGTGGTGGAGTGGCCGTGCCTGGAGGTGTTGAAGCCAAGCCTGGCTGGGGCACTTAGTGCCATGGTCTGGTTGGTTGGGCAGGGCTGGGTGCTAGGTTGGGCTGGCTGAGCTTGGAGGTCTCTACCAACCTGATTGATTCTGTGGTTCAGTGACTTGCTGAGGGTGCACTGATTCCTCTGCCCATGTCACTGACAGAGCTGTCAAACAGCACTGGTGCCAGCACTGACCCCTGAGGGATGCCACTTGGCACTGGTCTGCAGGTGCACCTTGTGCCCTTGGTCACCACTCTGAAAGAAAGGGGGAATCAGAAATGACTACTGTGGCTAGAAGAAGTTGGCTTCTTTCAGTACAAATAGGCAGGTGCTGTGTTGGATCTGTTAACCCTCCTTGTTTCAGGTTGGTTTAGAGTCCTCTTGTCTCAAGGTGGTAAAAGCCTGGAAGGGAATGGAGGAGAGCAGAGCAAGTCCCTTGGCATTTTGATGTGCTGAAGTAGAGGGCAGGCAGTTTTGCTTTGCACAATGCTGCCTTCCTGTGCAGAACAATTAGTGTTAATATGGTAATGATAATTGTTCCTGTAAATGATTCTTAATTAACTATTTATGTAATAAGACATTTAAGGAGCTGTATTTAACAACTTTGAGGGGTTCCCCCCCCCTGCTAATTGCCTCCACTATATATTTCTTCCTTGTGCTGCTAACTGTCTTCTGTTGAGTATTAACTGTGTGACAGCCAGGCTTAAAACTTGGTGTAGATGATCCTTAATTAACACAAAATGGTGCATAAATGATGTGGTAACAGGTGGGCTCCTTCCTTTAGCTGTGCTCTAATTGCCAGTTGCTGCGATTTCAACAAAGTAATGAAGCTCTAATACAGCTCCCAGCCCGTGGGGCCACCAATCCTGCCCACTGTTGTCACCTCACAGCTTTCAGCAGGTGACACTGTGCCACTCTATCTTTCAGATGTTAAACCTGAGTCTGTGGCAGATGTGGAAGTTCTACTTTGGGAGCCTTCTGTATCCACCTGGCACAGCAAAGTCTTACGCAGAAATGGGCAAAGTGTTCAAAACAAAAAGCTCCTGGGCTGTTGTTTTATGCTGCTGGTGATGTGCAGGCAGGGGAATGTGTCCAGAG